>JAJMHT010000110.1:40151-65294 GCA_030583145.1 Metschnikowia vanudenii
ATACACCAGTTTATACATGGCGAGGTGTTCTGAACAGTGGCACCTACCGGTTAAGTCTTCAGTCAGTAACAGACGTGGTCCACCTGGAATACCCAATAAAGGTGTTTTTTTTTTTTTTTTTTTTTTCTTTTTCTTTGTTTTTAAAGTGTTTTTCTGCTTTTGCTTTCGCTTTCTTGATTTTGGTGCACTTTTAATGGCATTAAACGTTATGGAGCACACTACCGAAGGGTTTCATGTCATCAGTTAGGTTCATACTTTCAGATATTCGAGTATGGATATTTGTTGCTTTTTCGCTGAATTTAAAACAATGACTTACTAGTTGTTGTAGCCCCAAAAATCAAGGGGAATGCTTTGGCGATTGTATCAGATACATCTGTGTTGTGCTCCTCAAATTAATGGGTAGGAAGCCGTACGGCAAATTCGCAGCCACTGCCTGGGGCCGAGATCTCACAGGATACCGAGAGGAAGGATCAATTACAACAATCCGAAATTTCCTTGAATGATTAATTTTCACTTCTGGCGATGTATAAATCTGCTTTTATTAGTCCATCGGATACGTACCCTTAATATCTGACGAATCATCATCAGTAGAACAGAAAGCACCCTTCTTGCAACAAAAGCTGGTGACACGTCTTGAATACCTTTTAAATATGTAGCTAGTGTATTCGCTCTGATGTGACGAGGGTTTAAAAAGAAACCGGGATTGCCGATGCTTTGTTGCAAGATTGGTGATCTTGACGGTGGATTCAAAGAGGGGGAATGGATGTTTTAAGTCTCTCCCCAAGTAATTAGCAAACAGTTAGCTTCAAAGACAGAGATGGACAAAAAGCCAGTTACTATCAATTCGACCTAGACTCACCCCACTGGGAATTTTCTTGTGAAATCTCTCGCATTTTATCATAAAGCAAGACAACACTCCGGGCGCCAGGTGTTTCTAGGGCCACATCTGAGACTAGTGGAGGGCCGGGTGGAAGCGCGCGACAATTTCGCTCGAGTCAATGTTCGGCCGGCAGGCTCGGGCCGAAAAACGTCAGATCTTATCGGAAAGACCAAAGGCGAGTAAGGAAAGGCAAACACCCCCACCAAAGAAAAAATAATTAGATGAACAAGACAGAAATGAATCGAATGAGGATATTCTTACTACCGAGACGGTTTCAGTCTACGGCGTGTACAAGCAAATTCCACCCGTTGTGTGAGAATTACCGCACGTTAAGACACGTCCACTTCGACGGCATCACACCATTTGGAAAGGGCCAGGAGATCCAGAATGCAATGGTCAGTGCCAATTTGGACTTCAAGAAGATGGAGTCCAAGATTAAGCGGCAGCAAAGCGAGTTCAAACAACAGGGCTTGCAACTTCAGGAGTTTGAAGAGAATTTCATCAACAAGGTTTTATCGATGAAACCGTTCCCGACGCTTTTGACGTTTGAATTTGACAACGTGTACACCGGAGGCAAACAAATGAAACAAGACCCAACGCTTCCGGAAAAAATTGCTGCTTATAATAGATTGGGGTGTGAGTACCACCAGCTCGAGAGAGGTGGGCAGGTGACGTGGCACGGAAAAGGGCAACTCACAGCGTATTTGATCATGGATTTGAAGCAGTTCTCCAACCTTACCGTGCGGTGCTACGTTGACTCTGTGCTCCTCACGGCGGTACAGGGCTTGCTCAAGAAACGGTTTCAGTTGGAAAGCTTTGTTAACGAGAATCCGGGGGTGTGGATGTCGCCGGACAACTTGAAGATATGTTCAGTGGGGTGTAATATACAAAGAGCTATTACGTCTTATGGAATCGGTCTTAATGTGCGACCAGATCTTACTTTTTTGAACTCGCAGATCATGTGTGGGTTACCCGAGACAAAGGCAACATCAGTGCAAGAATTAAAGCCCGATTTCGACGGTTCAACGAAAGAGGTAGGCGAGCTTTTTGCACGCGAGGTGGCGAAGCGGTTGAATATAACCACAATCGAACATATGAACGGGGCTGATTTGCTAGCTGCCCAGGCATCAAACGAATAAGTGAAATCTACCTCTGTATATAGATTTGGGTATGTTCCCCTGGCACGTTCTAGTCAGCACGATCACCGGACCCAACTTCAATAGATGCTTTGGCTCGCTCCGGTAGAGACAAGATTGAATCCAACCACAAAGTGAACATTGAAAGTCTTACCCAGTGGTTCACTGACATGCCAACCAGTAATATCATTTAAAAAGCCGGAAGCACATCCACTGATAGCTACTTTGGGGGAGGAAGAGACGGACCCAAGCGGAGTTTCGCGGTGGTGTTTTGGAGCTTCCGGCGCGATAGACTATAACTTAAACGATCGCTTTTGTTGCGCAAAAAGCGTAGACGTGCAAGCGCAGCCTCTTCGGACGAGGAGCTTGGATCGAGGCTTGAAGACCCCCGGTCGTGACGTTTTGGAGATGCTGTCTCGGCTGCCTTGAGTCTAACCTGTTGGAGCTGGACCTGGCTCTGGAGTCCGATATATTTACGCCTTAGGCGAGCAAGTTTTTTTTCTGCTCTTTCGGCCAAAGTGTTGAGTTGTGGATGGATTTCCGTATGGACGCATTCCTGCGCTGCCCGGAGTTCCAGTTCAGGAAGGATACCAAAAACTTTCTGGATATTAAGTACCTTCTTTAGTCTGGGAATATCTCGGATAGTTTCATCTAGGGTATCGGTGGTTCCCTCGAGAATTCGACACGCATCGCTTAGAATTCGGGCTGTTGCACGCAACGAGGAGTCAGACATGCTTTCAGAGTAAAGGCTCAATGTGGAGATAACTGTCTATGTTTCTTTATGTGAGTGTATTTTGATGATGCGTTCATGCGCGTTTAAGTGGGAGCGTTTGAGTGCGTGCGCGTTCTGGGGTGTTGGGGTTCTGTTGAGCGGCCGTAGCCAGATGATGCTCAAGAATCGAGATTTGTGAAACTTTCGCTGTCTCAGGATCTGTAAGTATTGTGAGCTTTATGGAGATATAATGGAATAGTTGTGATGAGATAAACTTTATAATTGGCTGCCATGTTGCCATAAGATATGTCTTTACGAGTTGCTTGAACTGGTAGATCTTCAGCAAGGTAAACGTAGGATCATGACGGTTGGGCCGCGCCATTCCTCCACCATCGAAGATACCAGGTACATTTCTAAGGTTTTATTTATAGCAGTTTGGATTGTTTTTGGAAGGTTTTTGTTTATGGAAGGTTTTTTGAATTTGTTTTTTGAAACCTTGACTATTTAATCTGTGGTGATGATAAAGCTTTTGTTTGATTTGTTTTCAGAGATAAGAAGTTTTCTTCAATGTCGGAAATTAGTACCCGCAATTAGTGGCCTCAAGTGAGTTATCATACCCATCAATGAGTAGAGAAGTAGCATAAACGAATGATTTAGGTGGAACAAAATTATAAGTCTGTTAGTATTTAAGGAATAGCTAAGATATCCGTATGTGTGCTTCGAAATTTCAATATATTAGAGATGGGTAATTTCATTGAGTATTTCGGCAGCCCATTCAGATCAGTCACCCTGGAGTCACCGAAAAGAATTCATCTACTATACACAGACTGGTGGTGGAAGAAAACACTTGGAAAAAGGTAATTAAACATAACAGAGAGTACTAAATATTTTTAATTACTATATTTCAAAAGAAGAAGAAAAGCCGCTAGTAATTATTCACTTGCTAAAGATTAAAAAACTTTGGATATGGCCAAGTACTAGCACACTTTTAGCCATTGTTGACAATTCTTTATTCATAAAAGACCACCGTTTTGCAATTCCCTTGCATTAATTTCTGAGCCACCAAAAAGTATCTCTATCTCTCCACCGACACCTATAGATGTGCCCCATTCCCTTGAACAGGTATGTCCAAGTCTCCAGCATTATTGTCTAAACTACACAGCCTTTTAAGTGCTTTAGTTGAAACGTTCTTAAGAAAAACACCATATGTTTGAGATTATATAGTTTACGTCCTTCACTCCAACCTTTTTACTCACTAGGTTCTATTATTACGGACTACACTAACCGAAAATAATCCTTTATGAAAAAAGATCTCTTCCAAACCAGATTAAGTTGCCAGTCGAATACAGAACTCTTTAAAGGCTCGTTAAAAGCTCGTTGGAACCTTTATTCCCTTTTTTTTTTTAGTTTTTTTCCGGTACTTTCAAATACGGTATTGGCACTGTTTCATTCACCCTTCTAGAAGCAGCTACGGTGTTGCCATTTATCATTGTATTAATTTAATATCTAGCAGGTCTTTGGAAATGGCTACCCTTGAAAAGAAGAAAAATTGATGGTTTACTGGACTGCCTAGAATGAATTTTTCCTATCAAGTTTCTCTTTAATAACTTCCCCAGAAGTGAATACTTTCCATATTCGTGTATTGCCCTAGCAAAACGTCTGGTACGCCTAAATTCTTTTTTCTTGATCCCTTAAAACTCTCGTCACGGTAAAGAAATAATGTAAAGCAAACGAGTAACGTGGTTGTGTGTGTGTTTGAGTTGGTAATCTATACTACACCTGAAAATTTGTCCTGTCACCTTAGAGTAGAATACAGAGTCTGTCTGGGGTTATGTTGAGACGGTTGTCATACAAATCTGGTCGGATATATGACCGTTTATTTGCGATGGACTATAATAAGAAATTTAAGTAAATTTAAGAAAGTTTTCTTGTGGTATTATGCCTCCTTGCCCAAGAGGAAGGGGTGGTTTAGATGTTGTAGTCTGACCGGAGAATTATATTGTTTTGTTGATTTCTGGCACAACCACCTCTGGTTACTGCGAAGAATAATACATTCTAAATTTTACTTTTGGAGCTATTTTGAAGTAAACAAAGTTAGAAACTAGCGAGGCAGGTATTTGGGATATATATACCGCTTAAGGTTGTTGAATCAACCAGGGATTTGTTCTAAAGTGTTTGAACGTACAGAGAGGACAGTAGAAGGTTTCGTGTTGAGAACCTATTACAGTTTTTGTTGCGAACAACCACCAAAATATCCGTGCAATTGACTTTTTCGTGACCATGTTCCACCAGGGTCCAGAGCTGCAAAGAAGCTGGCACGATTAATATAAATATCCCAAAATACGAAAAGTGAAATGCTAAAACTAGCTATAATCATTTTTAATTGCATGAAATCAGTCAACTTTTGTAATTGTGTTCCGATTATGGAATATTCTCTTTGAATTCCGGGAAAATTGAGAGACACGAAATTGTATAGCCGTAAAAACAAACTAAACTTCTATTGGTGGAAAAATGTAGTGCTCAGCAAGCAGGCTTGGGCCTGAGCTTCTAGGTGATATGTGCCAAGTAACTCTAATTCTTGGCTTATTATACGGGCTTTCACTCTATGTCATTGAACACTGAGTACTTAGGCTCTTAGTGAAATATGAGCCGAGGGCACCCTCTTCTGTTGGACTCAACAGCTCGATACGCTCAAAAACCTGACAGAGGCAAATTAGTAACTACCAAAATGTACTCTATTAAGAGTGTATTGCCTTTACGATCCAAACTCACATGTTTCAATCTGCTAAAGAAATTTTCTAAATTAAGTACATGGCAATGTGTATAGCCATTTGACGTGTAAGGCGATTGTGCAAATCAGCTTAAGTGGTTAGAAGTTATTTCATGCGACTGGGAGAAAGTAAACCCCATCGAGCTGGAAACTTTAAAAGCAAGGTTGTTTATCCACACAAAGCCAAGGTATCCAGATGTACAGCAATTGGGTCGACTGATTTCTCAATGGATTGTTTCTAGCCATGGAAAAGTATCACTTTCTTCCAATTCATAACCCTGGTGGAAAATCTTTGGGAGACCGGTAAAAGTTTCCATGCTGTAACCAGCCCTTCTCCTAAAGATAATAAAACTTGTCTCAACTATGCTTCAAATCGGCAATCACAATGAATAACATAAAAAAAATCTGCAAAATGTGCATGGACGTGCACAACAAACTACGAAATTGGAATTAGTCGAATCATCCGCACGTTTCAGATTGAGATATCCTTTCCTTTTGTGGGAAAAATAACTCATGGGCTACCCCTATTTTCATTCCTTGCATCTGAAACGTTTCTTTTTGATGCAAAGACATGGGGGTTCCGCCTCAATACACTGTCGTGGCCCAAATAGGCAAACGTCTGTGACGTTCCGCGCGTTGAGAAGAAAATTCCCTTCTTGTTTGATTGTCATACCTCTGAAGTTAATTTGATATAAATTCGAAGCAAAACTCTGACTTTCGGTTTTTTTTTCTTTCTTTCATCATCAAACAATCGCTTCTATCGAAAATGGCTGCCCCAAAGACTTCTTCCAAAACTACGTCTACCCCAAACAAGGACAACTGGGGTTTGACTGCCCACTCCCCAACTGGTTGGTACTCCTCTTGTGTCATTGCTTAAGCTAGACACCAAGAACTATCATTTTTTAAAAGAAGCAGAGATCTTGCTAAATACTTCTTTATACATAAATGAATACAAATTATAGTCAATTATAAAAGTTGTAGGTAATAATAAACTGGGTGCAAATAGCCGTGCAATCACGTGATGTTAAAATATTTCACAAAAAGCGGAATATTGTAAGGGTTTTTGGACTGTTAGTCTAAGTTTTGTTTTTGAAGGTTCTCCAATTTGAGGTTTTAATTTTCTTTAAAGATAGTATTAACCATTTTCAGCTTGTGTCAGTACTTGTTAGTTCAAAAGTATGTGGTATAATACATGTGGTTGATCTTGTGGTCGAATATATTGTTAACCAAAGCATTAGTGTCCAAAACTGCTGGTGATACACTGGTAGATCTGTTCTTCAAGTATGAGAATCTTCCAGAAGGGCTCAAAAAAAAAAGACTTAGTCTACTCCTGTTCAAAGAACTGCTCCTTCTCGGTCAATGGAAGGGCGGAACCAGCCTTAGATATGCTTTTCTGGGGCCGTGTTGAAGGCGTCTGAATGTGGTACTGATATTTCTAGAGAGTTGGCATTCTTTAGTCTGATTAAAAAAAAAAAAATGTTGCAAATTAGGACAGTGCTTCAGTCATGCCCCAATTATCTTCAATTAATTTCGAATTAATTTCGAATTAATTTCGAATTAGTCATGACTTTAAACAACTATGGCCTGCTTTGCAGCCTTTCGTTTACAGTGGTTTATAGAAAATGCCTGTCCCTATAGCGGGGGACACTATACACTGCAACCAAGACCGCACTAGTCAAACGCTTAATAAAATTTCACTTCAAGTCTCGATCTCTACACCCCCACTGTAAATTTTTCATACTCCGTTTCAGCAAATGTAAAGAACCGAAGCCCTTATTTCCAATATTGATCAAAAAATTCACAAACATTTATCCTCTTATTCCGATCTAATGACGATCAGTTGCTGTATAGTAGAAACTCCCACCCTGCACAATTGCTGCTCGGCCCTTCCCACACTCAATCCAGGGCCTAGGTCGGAATCACCTAAAAAAAAAAACAGTGAGCGAGCGTAAAAAAAGCTCACGTAAATTCTTTCCCCACAATTAAAAAATAAATAAAGATAAATCGAACACTTTTCTTTCTGAAAGTTTCGCCACACCTGTTTCTTATATGAGCACACATAGACCGTTGGTGATAAATCGTCCCCTGTTTACAAGCAGCCAACCCGAGAAAATGCCCGCCAATACACATGAAAGCTCACTGGGATCCAGCGCAAATTCCGCCGGTGGCCGACGCCGGTCAAATTCACAGTCACAAGTGCTGACGGCGCCTCAGTTCCTCAGCCCAGAAACTTCTTTGGGCGGGCCCAGCCGATCTGGTGTCCATGGGACAAAAACACAAATACAAGGCGAGAATCAGCCGCCGACAAAACCGTCAACCCCAACCAAAACTCCCACGAAATCCGGACGGGTACCGAAACGCGCGCAGGCGGAATTCTACGTCACCCTCACGCTGCTAAACGACACGTTTGCAACAAAACACATTCACGTGCCGTATTTCCCCGAAACCTGTAAGTTGGGCCGGCCCACCGGCACTAAGGTCAAGCCCCATGTGACCAATGGCTATTTTGACTCGCGGGTGTTGAGTAGGAACCATGCATGTATGTTTGTAGACGCCAAGCTGGGCCGCGTCATGGTGCAAGACATGGGCCTGTCCAACGGTACGTTTGTCAATCTGGAAAAGCTCTCCGCAGACCCGGTTCCAATCAATGTTGGGGATACCATCAACTTGGGCTTCAACATACAGGTGGAGACCAACCATAAGCAGATAAGTGCTAAGATCGAGACCATCAACGTGGTTTCCAATAACCCAAAAGGTGCCGTCATGGAGATGCTTCCACGCTTGACAAAACATTCATTGGGAAATTTCTCTGACCCTGATATGCGTCACTATGAGTTTATCCAAGCCCTTTGCTCCCGCCTCACGGCCCAGGATAATCTGCTCTCTTCCCTGCCGCTGCAATACAGATCACCAACCCAAGAAAAGGGCTTGGTTGTTGATGATTCCGTCGAAACGAAGCAGCAGATACTTAAGGCCTTCGATTACGGAATGTTTTCCGATATCGTGCCCTCTCTAGATGAGATGTTCGAAACTTCCGCAAACCATCTGTATGATGACGCGGGAATCTATACGAACTCCGGTCTCCAAGTGTCTCCTGAACTCCTCTCCACACTAGACTATTTGGGCGCAAACTTGGCCCGTATCAAGCAACAAAACTCTACATTGGCTTCACTCGAACTGTTCTTCACCCACTACTGCTCTCGCGTGGATGAAATTAATGCTTCATACGTTCAGGACCAAATCCAGAAATTCGGAAAAGAGTCTGAGGCAAAGACTCAGCAAGAAAAGGAGAAGTCTTTACTGATCATCCAGGAACAGAATTCAAAGCTTGCGGCGCAGGCTCGCCTTGTGAGCACTCTTGAGGCAGAGATTTCCAATCTCAAAATCAACCAGCAAAACATGTCGCCATCAAAGACAAAAAAGGCTACGTCCTTTAAATTAAACTCCGATGACCCACAGACTGAAGGCATTCTAGACATTGATGATACGAATAGTCGTACAGATAACGAGTTTCACTTCAATGACGTTCTACCCACTCAACAGCTATTAAACCGAGATACGCACACGCCATCTGAATTATTCGAAACACTGTCTCAGAGAGAGAAATCTGCTCCACTGGGTCGTATACCTGGTGCTATTCAGGATGATACTGAATCCAACCCATCGAATTCTTCTTCTCCAGGAGATATGTCTTTACTATCTCCGAATAGTGGAAATGTGGCCGACGCGGATCTGAATGTCATTCCTAAACAGGAAATAGATGTTGGTGGCGAGAAGGTATCTCCCCAAGTACAAAACCCAAAACTAATTGGTTCCTACATTGAACAACTCCAGCATACCTTACTCCAATATAAAAACCAAGGTGTGGTTGTCGGAGTTATTGTCGTGATTGCAGGCTTTATTTACCAAAATTCCAAGTCAATGTGAGCCGGTGCAAGGGTCTTGTTTTTTTTTTTTTTTTTTTTTTTTTTTTCCACGCGACTTTTTTGCCCCAGCGGTTGAATCGTTCGATTTCCGCAGAAAACCAACACGCATTTTCAATTTTGCCCGAAAGAGACATATCATCTTGAATCAAACACATCTGAGATTTTACCGTTCTCGCTTATAACATCAATCGGTGGACTACGTTGAATCCCTGTTTTATTTTTGGGGTAAGAAAACTAAGACGCATATATCCAGTTCTTGTTAACGGGTGGCTACTGAAAGGGATAGAAGATCGCCACAGATTAATTAAAATGCTAT
The DNA here is from genome assembly GCA_030583145.1 of Metschnikowia vanudenii. Taxonomy (NCBI): domain Eukaryota; kingdom Fungi; phylum Ascomycota; class Pichiomycetes; order Serinales; family Metschnikowiaceae; genus Metschnikowia; species Metschnikowia vanudenii. The sequence continues at coordinate 49,892 of JAJMHT010000110.1, forward strand.
CGCGTTCTTTAGCCACGAGAGCTATCATCCAAAAGCGGCCATTCGTGTTGGGTACCCTTGCAACTGTTATGGGGTCTTTGCTTTTCAATGAAAACAATAGGCTCGCATCCAAAATGGAGCGTGGGGAGCTTCATTACGAAAATCCAAATGTTGCGTTGAATAAGTCAAAGAAAGAACCGACAGGAAATAAGTTTTTCAAAAGAAGACAGCCTGAATATGAAGGACATGTCCCTCTTTATAATATCGAGAAATTGCTTATGTTTGCGGGTTCCAGCATTGGGTCATACTTTCACCCTGAAAGAAATGAGAACATTGTTGCGCTTGGCGAATCGACTGCTATTAAACCAGTGTTAAGAAGACTCCAGAAACAAATGCTATCGGATCCTATTGGCCGCCAGATATTAAGGGAGCGCCCTAGAATAACAAGCACGTCATTGGATTTGCTGTACTTGCGCTCTTTACCGTCGAATTCCATCGGAAATACCTATGTCAAATGGCTCGATCGCGAAGGCGTTTCCCCAGACACTAGAGTTCCTGTAAGATATATTGACGACGAAGAGCTAGCGTACATCTTCCAAAGATATAGGGAGTGTCATGATTTTTATCACGCGATCACGGGCTTACCCATTATCATAGAAGGTGAAATTGCCGTCAAGGTCTTGGAATTTATGAATATGGGAATTATCATGCCGGGCTTGGGTGCCCTTGCAGCTCCTCTTAGACTAAAGAAGTCCCAAAAAGAGAGGCTCTATAATATTTACTACCCGTGGGCTTTTAAGAGCGGGCTCAAATCGAAGCCTTTGATTAACGTATACTGGGAGAACGTTCTCGAAGAGAACATCGACCAATTCCGTGAAAAGATTGGAATTGAACAACCACCTGACTTGAGAAACTTGCGTAAGGAGTATTTTGCCAAATTGAAGCAGCAAAACCGGATCTGAGCCAAGAAATGGATCACACAGCCATGTTTCACGTGGCACCTGCACTTAGCCGCATCTGAAGCTGAAGGCACATGCCTACCTCGCATGATCATGTATATACGCGGCCAGCTGAAGAAAAGAGCAACTAGGGCTTAGAAAACATATTTTGCTTTTCCATTTAATCACCCACTACATCCCTAGTAACGAAAACTAAGACGTAGTAATTCATTCAAATGTCCCAATTGTTATATAAGTACTTCTTGAAAAAGGTATGTTTTATATTTTTGCAAAGAATCTAGTCAAGCAAGTACTAACAGTGCGGCAGACGAATCTTGACTCGGTGATCAAGGTTGGCGGGTTAGAAGATCCGTACTTCGAGACCATCCCAGAAGAAGACTTGCATTTCTATCAACGTAAGGGAGCCAAGAGAAAGAGAAGACTCCCCGGGTTTATCGCAAAGCATGACTTGAAAGTACTAAACTCGGTGAAGAGAAAGGCCTATCGTCTAGACTTGCAATTGAGCATGTGTGGATTTCGGTTTGGTTGGGCAGGTATCATTGGACTTATTCCCTGGATAGGAGATGTTATTGGTGCCTTATTAGCACTCCAGCTTGTGTGGAAGGCTGAAACTATTGAAGGAGGCCTTCCTGCCAACTTGCGGCTGAAAATGATGGCCAACGTTGTCTTCGATTTCGTTATCGGTTTGATTCCAATTGTGGGTGATTTGGTCAACATTGCATATAAGTGCAATCTGCGGAATTTCGTTATGCTAGAAAAGTATCTTGTGGAGAAATACCAGCAAGCAGCAGTGGGGATACCAGCCAATTCAGCAAATGATAACCCGTTCCGAACACAAGGAAACACAGTGAGCAACAAACAAGCAAATGGCGGATATAATAATGCAGAGAATTTAGTTTAATCCTTCCCTATCGAGAGGCGAAATTTTTCTCTAAAGTGGTGAGCCTGGAATTGAAATCCTCTACGAATCCTTGTAACTGGCCCAATTTCATAAAGAGCATTTCAAGTTCAGAGCATTCTTTGAGCATTTTGTCCGCATCTGCTAGTTGGGAATCAAGATTGAGTTGTTGCGTAAAGTATTCTTCTTCGATTAGCTGTTTTTTTGCAGAAACCGATTTATGTGTTAGTTCCGCTAGCCCAAGAATATGGTCTTTGATCTTGAACATGAGGTAGTCAAAGTCGACTGCAAGATCTTTCAACTGGAGTGGGTCATCGTTTTCGGTATGCTTGTCGGTATGACTTTCCGAATCAGACATCTCAAAGAAAATTGACTTCTGAAATGTATAACTACTGTATAGAAATAACTCGTCTTTTTGGAACCTGGAGCTGTTGGGATGAAATGTGGGGGCGTTCTCTCACTCAGCCCCGGATTTAGTCCCCGTATTCAGTACCACGACAGGGTCAGTCACAATGTGGTGCACTGGGTTATAGGAAAAAGGCGCGAGTCGGCCGGTCGTCGCCGTCCCTTCCACAATTACTCGACACTAGGGTTGGAATAACAGCTAAGTAAAGCCAATATATCAATTTACACTTCTCGCCCCTAAAAAGTCTCGGAATTCTCTGCTTCAGTCTTTGATGTAAACAGCGACGTTAAGGCAGCGACGTATTATGTCAGCATACCCCTGTTCGAGGTCCCTTGGGAGGATGGGCTGCAAAAATAGCTGGCGCGGGTACACCGTTGCGTTGAACTCACCTGTTGTCACCACAAGTTCCTTCTAGAACTTTTCTGACTCACTCCATAGCAAGATTGGGTATTTTAGGAAGAACTTGATTCTTTTTTAGCCATATTCATTCATTAATCATACGAATAAAGAAACAAAGAAAAATCAAGGGTCAACAGAATATGACCAAAAGGAATGCTTCTTGAGAACTTCTAGTGTTGCTTAGACGCCGGGATCTGTGGCAACACTTGTACACCGGTACACCACCCCAGCACCACTACATGCAGCCGAATCGCACTCCCACAGGTGATAATTATTGCTATATGCAAACCCGAACCACCCGTCCGTTCTTCGAGTCACGGTAATAAGCAATACGCCCTGAAGCCCTAAAACCAAAGAAACACCAAATGTCCAGCAGCTCATCGGGATACTCCCTTTCGAAAATTAATCCCAAGCTCTTGCGCAGAATATGTATGTGATTATCCACTTTTGTTCTCATTCCTTGTTGTTTAAGAAGGCTTTATTGTCCTCAGGCCAGGCCCCGACTTCTATGGGTTCTTATCCACTGAATTGGTTACTATCTTAACCCAGAGTAGGGACTCTATGGGAGTTTACCATCGTTGAAGTGTTTGCTTTCGTTAAATTTCTACTTGGTTCAGTGGGAAATCCGAAATATGAAAAATCCTCATACGACCAAACCCCTTTCTTAGTTCGCTATCGATTCTTGTACTAACGTTTCTTCTAGACCGAGCATGTCGCCCCACTTTGGAGGAGCCCAATCTCGCTCTCAACTTGGAAATCTGTGATTATGTTAATGCTAAACAAGGGTCAGTTCCGAGAGAAACTGCTATTGCCATTGTTAAATTGATCAACCAGCGTGATCCACAAACTTCGGAGTTGGCGCTTCATTTGTTGGACAATCTCGTGAAAAACTGCGGCTTCCCTTTCCAATTACAGATTTCGAGAAAAGAATTTTTGAACGAGTTGGTTAAGCGTTTTCCAGAACGTCCAACCTTGCGTTACAGCCGTGTGCAACGGATGATCTTGGCCCAGATTGAAGAATGGTACCAAACAATTTGCAAAACTTCCAAGTATAAAGAGGAGTTTGGTTATATCCGTGATATGCACCGCTTATTGGCAAATAAAGGTTACATCTTCCCTGAAGTCAAGTTGGAGGATGTGGCAGTCTTGAACCCATCTGAGACAATCAAATCACTAGAGGAAATCCAGAAGGAAGAGGCCGTGGTCCACAGTGCTAAATTACAAGAATTGATCCGCCGTGGAAAGCCCCAAGATCTCCAGGAGGCCAATAGGTTAATGAAGATTATGGCTGGGTTCAAGGACGACAACGTGGAAGAAAACAAGAAACAAGTTTCCGAAGATGTGGCGCGGTTGAAACGCAAGTCTGAGATCCTCGCCGAGATGTTGAACTCGATAGAGAACTCGGGCTCAACCATCGACGACTCCAATGAAACATTAATCGAGTTGTATAGCGCAGTGAAGACATCGCAGCCGATTGTGGGCAAGATTATCGAAGAGGAGCACGATAACGATTCATACGTGCAAGAATTACTTGCTTTGAACGATTCGATTAATCTGTTGGTGGAAAAGTTTCAGCTCTTGAAGGGTGGCAATGTTGAAGAAGCTTCCAAAATTAAGGTCAATGGTGGATCAGCAGGTGCATCTGCAGCAAAGGAGTTGAACTTGATTGACTTTGATGACGAGCCAATCAGCAATGACACTACGGGTAAAGATGAGCAAGGCTACCAAGATTTGTTGGGCGAGTTGTCTAACCTTCAATTCACAGAGACCGGTTCTCAAAGCAAGCCTACTACCCAAGTCAACCCACTAGACTTCTTTGGTTCCGGTGGCTCTATCTCGCTTGGTGCACACGCTGGTGCGGCGGCTGCTTTTTCCCCGGCTGGTCAGGTGCCACTTCAGCAACCAACACCTTCCACGTCTACAAGAGCAGTCCAAGGAAACAGTCTCGATTTGTTAGGAGACTTCACTTCCCCTTCTCCTCAGCTTCAATCGAACACTAATGCCAACAGTTCTAACCAATTAGATCCCTTTGGATTCAACTTTCCAAGTTCTACACCCGCGAAGGTACAGCAAACACCTGTTTCGGGTACTGGTGGTAGTGTTGTTGTGGTTCATGAAACTAATAGTGTTAAGTTGGAGGCCGAATCTGTTGGCGACTCTACGACTACCCGCTACCACGGGGTGTTCTACGTCAGCAATAAAGCTAGTGGGCCCAAGGCGGGAGTGAAGTTGATGGTGGCCGCCGCCAAAGGATGCAAGTTGGACTTGAGGCCCCAGAGTGGCGATACGATCTATGGTTTCAGCAACAGGGGAATCTCACAAGAATTTGTCGTGGAGAACCCTTCTTCGAAGCCGTTGAAGTTCAAGTGGAAGCTCGAGTACTCATCGGGTGGTCAAATTGAGGTTGAACAAGGAGTGGTCAGCTTGGACAAATAGATTCAAGTGAGCTGGTGTTTGCTTGGGGTCTGTCAAGTACACAAAGACAATACTCCTGTGAGAAGAAGACGATAGCGTGTTTTTACAAATTGTGAATGGAGTGATAGTCGATTTGACGAGACTTGAACCATAACAGAGTATATTTTAACCTAATATAAAAACCTAAACCTAAAACAGAGAACATATATATTGATATGTCCCAAAGAAAGAAACTCAACGTAACACGGAGTCCACAACAAGCACAATACCATTCTCGGCCTGGTGAATGGACAATACCGGGATGGTGGTTTCACCAAATACTATTTGGTAGTTGTCGTCACCAGCTAAGTGCTCGATGATGATTTCCTGGCCACTCAATAAAGTCACGGAGGTCTTTTGCGACTGTTGACGGTCGATAGGTGCAGACATGTGGTCCCTGATGAGGGAATCAAGGTTGTTCTTGATGACCTGCTCGTCGGTTTCGTTGTTTTTGATTTCCTGGGGGTATTCCCATGGCTTCTTGCCCGTCTTAGCCGAAAGTTGAGCAAATGCCTCATCGGTAGGAGCTACAATCAAGACAAACGAGTCTGCGTTGTCCCAGGTATTGAGTACACGAGGACTGTTGCGTAAGTATCCGGAAAACACCGAGATACTACGGACTTGTGGGAGCAAGCTTTTAAGCAATGGTTCAGAAGGGGCAGAAGTCTGCAAAACGTCCTGAACATCGCGTTTACCAAAATCTCCAGCTTCCAACTCATCATACAGGGCTTCGCCAGCGGCTGCTCTAAGATCGTCAAGAGAAACGACGTTTTTTGGCTCTCGCTTTTCGTTGTTGACTGCGGCCACAAGATCGTCCAAATAGAAGACGTTCTTGGCCAAAATACACGACGCAAACGCCAACACTGCCAAATTAATGAGCTTCATTATTCGCAATATATGCTTGGAGGTATCTGTAGAAAGTGAGCCGAGCTTTGTGTGGGCGGTTAAAGAATAAGGCGTAATTTTTGGCGTAATTTTTAGTGGACCCATGGCAGGTTGCTATCGTGGTGCGGAAATTATGATGGTACTGTATGTAGCTGTCCTGGCACGAGGTGGGTGTTTGACACATTTAGGCTTAATATCGGGCAACGTTTTGGAATCTGCCAGTTTTTTGTCACAATAGGTTAAGGTAAAGGTGGATAGTGGACAAGTGCCGTTCAGAGCTGATAAACTATGTTGGGTTGGCATTTACTGGTGTCATTGATGATTTCGGGGTTAAGCATTATGGTTCTTGTGCAGGTGTGGGTTGGGTTCTCTCTTGGTATCCCGCATTGTGGGCGCGCAAACGAAATAAGAATTCAACTGAAACGAAATGATGGGAAAAAATAATACGTGCTGGTTATTGAAAAGCTTTTCTTTTAGGGAAGAATCTCTGTTTGCGTGTCTAAGATGCAAATAATTGGGGACTGGGATGAAAATAATTCAGTGGTTCAGAAGTAATAGATGTTAGTAATAGATGTTAGTAATAAACACTCTCAGGTGGGATTGTTGGTGCAGAGCCACAATGCATGTCGCAATGTCCCCAACGGAAGTCGGACGTTGGGTATTACTGTTGGTGAAAAGTAACTTGTTCTTCGTGGAAAATTAACTTGTTACTAGTAAAACTTAAGTTGTTCCTGGAGAAAATTAAGTTGTCCTGGTGAAAATGCCGTTCCTCTTTGAGAAAAATTCAGAAGTTGTTTTTCGTGGAAGATTCAGAGTTCTTCGTAAAACTTTTATGACTAGTTTGAGGAGCATTTGAGAACTTGGTGCATTATCCTTATATTTTTTATTTTTTAAACTTTATAAAAATTTGTTCGAAATTAGCAGACCTTGTAGTTCAGCTTGTTGTCTAAGATTTGAGAAGGTGATACTATGTCATTTGGTTTGACGTACCACTTATTCTTTCAGAGGTGTTTTTTGCTTTTAAGTTTATCTTCATGACACTGAAACGCATATTAAATTATTCAGGACACGTCACTTCTTGTTCTGGAGTTTCATACTTTCAACGCCATTTTTGGATGTGCTTGTGTGGCGGCGTAGACGCGATACTACGATCACATAATCATATACACTGTGCATCTGGGAATACACGAAGTATTTAAAATGACAAAGATCTGTTTATTCATGACAATATTCTGGCAGACACTACCGTGTCTATTACCTCGGGGGTTTCTTGAGCGCAGAGTGTTTACTTTGCCTTCAATTAGTGAATTGAACAATTTCTGTTACATTCTGGCCAGTAAACCATTTCTTTGACTAAAACGTCAGAAGTAGGGTTCATTCAATTCCCTTTATAGGACACTACCCCGGCCAGTGTTCACATGCAGCCTATACCAAGAAATTTTGCAGTCACCAGTAATATTGACCTCGTATTAGAAACCAAACTCCAGTTTCGGGTTTCTTCAGGTTTCATTTTTTCAGGTTTCATTTTTTCAGGTTTCATTTCTTCAAGTTTCAGATTTCTTCTGGCTTCTGGATCTTTCTAACCTACTGTAACAAGACTAACCAAACTGTAAATGCATCTGTAAAATTGGAATTGACCGGCGGGCGTGAGGGACTACTGATATTTTGATTAAAATTTACAAAAATATCACATCATCGGGTCCAATGCTTTTCATGAGGGTCTCCGTCAAGCATACAGTCTCTCTTCTGTTGAATTAAAAGTTAACAATTAATATATAAGTCTCCACAATATCACGTCAGCATCATGTTACATGACCCATCCCATTCAACGATGTTGTAGTCAAAACTCAATTACATGCTACTGTCCAACATATTCAATTATCAAACTTGGTATGTGTATTCGAGCGATTATAAGAGCTGTTGCTTCCAGGTTATTAATCTTTTTGTATATCGAAGTTTCTGAATTAAACGAGAGAGAATATTTTTAGAATTAGAAGTGTTTGAGTTGCCCCTTGATCTAAAGGCGGGCGCCACCCAAAACACCAATGAGAACATGCAACTGAAATCAGAACATCAAAGCTCCAACACCAGCGAAGATAGCACCGACGGTGGCCAACTTGGATCCAGCAACTGGGGCAGCACCGGAGCTCTTAGAAGAAGAGGAGCCAGAGGTGGTGGCAGCAGATCCAGATCCGGAAGAAGTGGCGGTCTTGGTGGATTGGCCGTTAGCGTTTCCGCTCTTAGAAGAAGAGGAAGAAACGGTGGAGGAAGCACCCTCACAGTAGAACTTGTCACCCTTAATGGCACCATTGCTGTTCAACTTGACAAAGGCGTCACAGGACAATTGACCGGTGGAGGTCAAGTTGAAGCCACCAGCAACTCTGTTCAACTTAGGGAAAGTACCGTTGTTGAAGTCACCGTCAAGAGTAACGGATCCACCAACAGTGGTCAAGTTAGGGAAGAAGGAGAACGACTCCAAGTTGTCGTTGCTTTGGATGCTAAGAGCACCACCAATGTTCTTCAACACTGGGAAGCCAAACTCCTCCAAATCGTCGTTCTGCTCGATAGAAAGCGAGTTACCAAGGTTAGTCAAAACTGGGAAGTCGAATGACTCAAGAGTGTTGGACTCCAAGGAAAGAGAACCGTTGATGGTGGTCAAGTTGCCGACAGAAAGAGAAGCAATCTTTTGGAAAATAACGTTTTGAGCTGAAGTCAATTGGTCCAAGTAAACCTCAACCTTGTCGGAGTTGTAGTTGATGGCCAAGGTGTCAGTGACAGACTCCAAACCAGAGTCAATAGTGGCAATATCGGCGTTGTTGCTGACCTCGAAAGTGGTCAACTTGTAAACGTTAATTCCGGCCAAAGAGGTCAAACCGGTGTTGGTGAACACAATGCTTTCGGCAGAGGTGATACCAGTGGTCAAACCAGTGGAGCCCAAAGCTGGCAAAGCGTTGTAAACCAAGGTTCCAACAGTGGTCAATTGGGCCAAGTTGACAGTGGCCAAAGTGGTGGCGTCGGAAATAGAAAGTTGTCCAGAAACCAATTGCAAGGTTGGAGCGTTGAAAACAGTGGCAAGCTGGGTACCGTTAATTCTAAGGTTACCAAAAATTTGTCTGACACCAGTAAGGTCAATGCTTCCGAATCCGTTACCGGAAATGTTAATGTCACCAATAGCAGTTGGACAAGCAGCGACGGAAGCAACTTGGGCTGGGACAGTGGCGGTGAAACTACTGAAAGAACATCCCAGAGCAACAGATGGAGTAGCAGTGGTCAAGGTAGAGTCTAGAATTAGTTAGTAAAATGAGCAGACACAAAAGGAAAGAGGAAAATCCCACAAATTCCGAAACATCTCGGGAACTCGGCTACTCGGATTCAATGTTTTTGTTTTGCAAATCCTTGGAATAGGCATGGATGGACCAAGCTGAAAATTCACATACTGTTAGCAGCAGCCAAGCCAGTAATGGCGGCAACGGCAACCAAGGACTTAAATTGCATAGCGAAGGTAAATGGAAAGAAAAGTATTGGCTTGACAAAAAAAAACAGAGGGTCGCGAACAAAATGGCAGTGCCGGCTATTTATAAAATTTGAAACATCTGTCAGTACAGAAAGAAGAGCACGGACGGAAAAAAAAGAAACAAGAAAAACATATGCCGAGTTCCGAGGGTAGGGGTGGGTCTTAGACCGCATGAGATAGCACAATGTCGCAGTGGAGCCAATGCTACGGCCCCGTTTCGAGGATTTCCGTCCGGTGTATGCGCGACATGCCGCTACCCGGCGCATACCCGTGCAGTAATCACTGTGGAGGCAGCATGGTTCCGCAAATTTCTCGAGTGGGGAGCAACTTGTTGACGATACGGTATCAGAAAACTGTTCTTGGCGGTTAGAGGTTAAGAGATGAATCGAGACTTTTTCAATGGAGGCGTGATTACAGGAACCATTCTTTTTTTTGCAACAAATATTTGCAAGGTTTTCCGACGCAGAATTTTATCACCACAAGACTTCTAAAAATTACACCAAACCCCTTACTGCTCTGCTTGTCGTCTGACAAATCCGACCAAGGCGTGCATATGGACACCTATCATTTTTCTGGCGGACCGTACTTTATGTACTTCGCATCCAGAAATGGAATCGCTGTGGTTGTTTCGGTTCCGAGGGCTCCTTTATGCATAAGGCACAATCCTGATAAGCTCGTATAAATATTTTCATGTCTCCCTCAACCTCGATTGTTTCAACCGTCGGCCCTTTCGTGGTTGGGACACACCGATTCTCCTTGTGTTTGGTTTACTAGTTCAGAAGTGCCACAGTGGATAGTGCTGTTATGATAGCCTGCCTGACCTCACGAGCGCTTAGGAAAGCTTAAGACCCAGTGTTTATGTTTTCGCCTAATGTTAACTGCGGGCTTTTCACCCGATGTTAAATCCTGGCCGGGTTGGTTCACACGGAAAATAGGCACCCAGTATTGCGATAAATAAAAAACATAGGGTCTCCTGGCTGAAACATTTATCTAGGGACTGAATCTAACTTCAATTCTCTCACATTTGTAAACCCCAAATAAGCTCTACCATATAACGCCCGCCTTCACCCTAAACGTTTGTACTAAGGGTTACGCCCGGGTGTACGGGTGTGTGATTTACATAATCGGTTAAAGCTACCACCCTCGGAAGTCCTTTGTGGCGCGCAGACCCTCGGTGCAACATTCCAAAGTGTGTTTTGTTTCATTGTTTTTATTTTTCACCACTGCGTTGTTGTTATTTGTCGCGCCGCAAAGAATTTATTTTGTGGTTATGAAGCAAGGTTCATGTCTTTGTTATTCTTGGTGAGCCATACCAAAGAAAGATTTTATCATGCGCAATGTGGGCAGGTATTCCCCTGTCTCGGAAATATAGGTATTGGGTTGCTATATTCCGGTCTGCGGGGGGTGGGTGAAATGCTAACTCATTTAACCGCCCGGCAATGTCGCTATAATCATAATGATAAATTCAAATGCAGGTTGGCCGTGGTTCCTGGCGGTATTGAAGTACTTACGATTTTCTTCTACAATAATAGGTTATGAGGTGTTTGTGAGGGGCACTCGGGGAAGTGCTATGTGAACCTATTTGGGTTAAATTCTGGGCGCATGTTGTAAATTATTCTGTTTGGAGTGTTAAATATTATGTCATGCATCGAATGAACTCCGCTTCTGGATTGTGTTCATGATTTTGATGTCATTCAATGAACCGGCTTTTGCAAACTCGTCATCTATTTCAGAAGTACATTCTCGAAATTTGGCATCATTATGCTTACAGTCAGGCAAATCAGTTTGGGTCGCGATATCTATACTTATTGCAAGAATAAGGACTTGGAACAAGGGTCCTAGATTATGGTGAGATTGACGATCTTTCGTGAATATGGGCAAAAAAACGATTACAAAAAGAAGCTAGACGCTTCGCCTTATTGTTTCTTGTCTTGGTAGTATGTCTTCGTGTGAGGTCAATCGGAATGGGTGATACTGTTACTCTTGTATTTTGGACATCTACTTGTTACAGGCAAAAAAGAAAAAGAAAAACACTACCTCATCAGTCTTTGATACGAAATACTCAAATTACCCAGTGAAAAATCAATTCATTCCTTCGAAAACTTTTGTCCCAAACAAATTTAGCCCTTTCCCTCCCGCATGAAACATCCGGGGGTGTGGTCCTTGAGCTTATGGGAGACTGTGATGCGCCCTCGTGCTTAATATCTTTTTTCCTTCCGTTCCGACTTTGGAGCCCTACGTTGACAATACTATGGGTGGAACTCCACACTGATAATGTTAGATGGTCTCAATGGTGCAATATTCGCACTGTAGCGAAGTATTCTAAAGTGGATTTACCAAAAGAGCCACATGACAAACATTATCAACCTAACACCCAAAATGAGCAAAATGGCATCACCAGATCAAAACATACCACACATACCCATAACCTAAAAAGACACCCTCACTACGCGTTGCGCCTCTTGAGCTTGACTCCCTCCACTCCTGGGTCCAAAAACTTTGAAATACCCAAAGAGGAAATGCGGCTCGTGCTTCCACGGCCTAGGACCCTCTTCTACTACTAAATCCAGGGGTGCATTTGGTGGATGAGTGTACCGCGCGACTGGGCCACAGTGTACCCGGATACAACGATTTGATGGGAGAATTAGAACAAGCAAAAAAGGTGTAGCGAGATTAATTTTGGGTTTTGGTTCCTTTTTTGGGTTACCTTGAGTAAACACTGGTTATGGTATCATGAACAAAAAATGGCTATAGTCGTGGCCATTCCGAGCCTGAGCCCTTCACCGTAACTCAAAATACAAGAAAGTCAATGTTTTGACTGGGTAGGAGTCAGTGGGACTTCTTTTGTTTGTTCATCTTCCCAGAAATCTTGGTTACTTCATCAATGCGGCATTCGACGATCACTGATCACTTGATGTGCTCTCATTAGAGTCAGCAGTCCTACTATTTGTAGGTTTAACTTGGACCAAAAGAGGAGATAACGCGAAGAATTTAGTTGTATAAAAAGGGCAAAACATCCAATGTCTACTAATTACCGTGATTCAAGAAGGCCCCATCGACAACTTTTCTTGTACTAATTGCAGTGCATTGGGGCACCAATATTGGACACCGCACTGGGGCGTAATTGTCAAGGTGTTGGAAAGGTTGACAACAATTACTTAGATGCGTTTCGTTTTACAGGATGACGATAGTTTAGAGGTGGTTCCGCCCGTTTATATGCGCATACTTCCACCTGTGTATGTAGTCCTATATAAAATCACTTCAAAAAGTTTTGTTCAAATCAAGGAAAGAAGCTCTTGATATTCGTCGTGTATGTACCAAAGTTAAGGTTTCGGACAGGCTTGTGTTGAACTTTATGAGACGATCAGTTAGATGCGCTCACGGGACACAGGCAGTAAAGTATTGAGGGATTTTGGAAGGTGGTTCCGTTATGCTGGTCTCTAACTTACATCCACCTGTGTATCATATTCTATGTACTTTTCTCCATTCTTTTTTCATGTGTTCGGCAAAAACCCCTTTTTGTCCATTCGGAAGAAATTCTGGTTCCTCGCGCCCACCCGCTTCTGGTCGTGCCTCGACCCAAAACCTCTATTTCAATACAATTCCGGGAAACTCAAATTTACAACAAGTTACGAGTCATCGTAATTTGTCGTCTTTTCGTCTTTTCGTCTCTGCTAAAAAGAAGCTTTTTCTCATCGTAATACTAAATGCAAATGGTACGATTTTCGCATTTCGTACTACGATATCGTTTTTACGAAGTAAGATTTGGAAGGCACCTGACTGGATTTTGTGATATCCAAATAGGTCTGGCTATCCGGAGTTTAGAAAGCAAAACCTTCCCAGGATTGGTAAGAGAATGATCAACTTGATGGATGTGAGTTTGTAATCGGGTTATTGGTGGATTCTATCAAGTTGATCCTAAATTGACAAAAGCACCTTTTGAAGCGAACACTATATCCAAAAGATTTGTTACCCAAGCAAGATCGAAAGATTTAGTTTTATTCAGAGTCGAACATCTTCTTTAATTCAAGTAAAAATTCTTGGACTAAAATCAATTTAATACCACGCATTGATTGTTAAGAAAAGTCCTGCTATTGGGCGGCAGAATAACTCAAATTGAGGATGTCCAGGAAAGTGATGCCTTGAAGACAGAAATTGCAGGGAATAATGTTTTTGTTTTCTACCACTTTCGATAATCCGAGTGTGATGGATAAACATAATGTTGTAGGGATTAAGAGTCATTTTCTTGATGATTCATTCAAACTTCAACATTATAAAATTGTCTTCGAATGTTTAGACAAGGAGCAAAGGATATTGGGATTAAATTACTGGGGCATCTTTGCCAAACTTTCTGTGATACTATGTAAAAGGACGTATACGATTTGTTGTTAGGATAGAGCTGGATCTTTGAACACTGTATTCGATTTTCCACGGCATCGAATCCCAACTTGAATGATTTCAATGGAAATGTAACATGTGCTGCTCACATTTCAACTATCGCCTCTGTAGACATTGAGGCATACCCGAGTTTCTAAACTAGTGCGTTAGGTAAGTTTGAAGAATCTTCTAAGACGTTTGATCGGGTACAGTAAAACCTGTTTTGACCGTGGTTCTTTTAAGTACATCCCGATTTTAGAACCAAGCGAGGTTCGAGGTTTTTTACGTCTATATGCAATACACACTGTACAAATAAGGCGCCACTAACCTCGTTCTTCGAGCAACTATTACGGGCACCACTTCGCTTGATATTTAGAGTTTCCTTTGAAGTAAATCCTTTAGATATTTGGGTTTTAGGTGGTCACTTTTGCAATTTTTTTTCTCCTATTTCTTTTAGGCTGAGGAAATTTGTCACTCTTGCCATGTCTAGTTTCACTATCCTTCATGAATCCAGTTAATATAACGAATAACATATAACATATCCATAAGAGAGAAACAGTAACAGAAACAATTTTCTTGGGTTTGCTTAGATACAAAATCGTAATTAGTATCATTAACTACCTCTTGAATATCTTGCATAGTGCTCTAGCTCTTGGCCTTCCTCGCATTCAAGACCATCAACTTCGAGTAGCTTCTCCACGTCGTCATTTACTTCTGTGTTTTCAGACATTTCCTCGTCATTGTAAGAATAATATTCTTCAAAGATCATCGGAAGTCCGTTGTCTCTTTGTTCTTGAATTCTGAATGTTAATGTTTTTGAAACCGAAGGGTATGTACTCCAGTTAGCAGCAACAACATAGGCAAGCAATGACAAAGATTGGAGGAAGTACAACATGTCTAGAGGGGAAATGTCTTTGGTGGCTTCAAAAATGTACAGCCAAAGACCGGCAGATGTATAGCATGGTTTATATGAAATTGCCGTGTCCACGTTGTTTGCATATGGCCCTGACCGAGACAATCATGGTTTGAGGGACATTTTTCTTATGCAATTTTCATTCTCCGTCTCGGCTCCCGGGGAAACGCAAAAACAAAACCCCTGGTAGTGTATGGTGCTCGGTTGTTTCCGATACAGGTCTACCTTTATCTGGAACATCAGTCCCGTTCAATTTTGGCTGAAGTTTACCAATTTTCGCCATCAGCTTTTGGTTTGAATTTCTTAAATATAAGAAATTTAAAAGCAAATTTCAAGAAAATATATGAAAGATTATCATTCCAGGCACATTACTGGATTATCGGAATGACCCTCTCTGCTTGCCTATTTGGGATGTAATAATGTGTACCGAGTGCATCAAATTGTTGTCGGTGTGAACTCCCGCAGGTTTGCCCATTCGAGCGCATGGTAACTATCATACATAAACAGAAAGGAACTTTTCCGCAACGTGGAAAGCTTACTAGTCCATATGAGAACGTCTGAATACGTCCTTGTTCCGCACACCAATATCTTTCACCACAAAGTCAAATCACACCGTGCA
>JAJMHT010000111.1:0-65208 GCA_030583145.1 Metschnikowia vanudenii
GGGTTTTGGGGTTTTGGGGTTTTGGGGTTTTGGGGGTTTGGGGTTGGGTTTGGGAGATTACTGCGATAAAAAACAGAAAGCACGAAAGCAGCAAAACAGAAAAACAGCAAAAAGATAATCTTTACGTGAAACACAGATCCTTCGAATAGTCAATAGAATAAGGATGTCGATGCCACGTGAATGGTTTTTGCGACTTGTATTCCTGGTCAGACATGTGTCCTGTATACGGGCTGGTGTATGCAGGTTGAAAAATTTGTGATGTGGTCGAATTTCGACAATGTTTAGACATGGTCAGAAAGGCCAGAATAGGGGTCAGTGTTTGGAAAGTTTACAGGAAGCTGTTGGGGAGAAGTACCGGTATGCTGGATATCAAAAGGAAAGACATGCCGTTTGAAATTGGGGCACTCTGGCTTACCGTGGAAGTAGATACGTTGCAAGTTGTGATTTTTTGTGATGATTCTGCATGTACTCAGGATTTAACCTTTGCTTTAACCTTTGCATCGCTTTGTGCTGGTAGTCGCTGGGCGGCTCCTACGTTAACGCGAAAAGACGGGTTAGACTTTAGACTACAGTTGTTAGTTCTGAGGTAGTTAAAAAATATTATACCCTATTGAGGAGCGAAATACAATGATATGAATGTTCTTGTTGATGGTACTGTGCTTCAAAGGTAGTAGTGGCATGCAGGCTCCTAGACGAAGGATTCGCGGATGCGAAAGACTGACGAGTGTTTGTATTTAGTTTTGTATTTAGTTTTGTATTTAGTTTTGTATTTAGTTTTGTATTTAGTTTTGTATTTAGTTTTGCCTTTAGTTTTGTATTTAGTTTTGCCTTTAGTTTTGCCTTTAGTTTTGTATTTAGTTTTGCCTTTAGTTTTGTATTTAGTTTTGCCTTTAGTTTTGTATTTAGTTTTGCCTTTAGTTTTGTATTTAGTTTTGCTTTAAGTTCTACTTACTTTATCAGGGTTTAGCTGAAATGTTTTGAGATTCCTCTTTATCCTCTTATAAAACACAAATTAGTTGCTTTTCCAACAGGAGCGACAATTCATCTTTGGATATATGATGGTAGGTCGTGCATTGAACTTTCGTTTGGTAGCCGTGGATCCAAACTCCCGAAAAGGAAAAGTTACATATTTGTTGTTGGAAAACCATGGAAGCTTCTTTAAACCTTGGCAGCTGAGAAGAAGACAGGAACTTTATGTTGAAATACGTCTAAGAAGAATACATCATTAAAAGTTTCTTCTTAAAGTTATGGGTAGCCGGGTACCACCTCATGCCCTGGTATCGTCAAACTTTCAAGAGTTCCATTTCAAGAGTCGCCTTTTAAGTAATAGTTTTATGGGGGAGCTGGCTAGGCGCAAGCGTCCCCGGCTGAATCTCTTATGTATTGTAAAAGTTCAATATACTGATATAATATTTGCTGGATTAATATTAGGAATATTTCCTTATGAAGTTATACTAACAGTATTTTCAAGTACCCATGATTATAGACACCATGGTCGAGTGTTTGATTGGTAAAGGATGTGCACTTTTCTCTGGATATAACGATTTTCAATGCTTCACTTTTATAGTTTACTGAAGCCAAGTAAACCTAGAAAAGATTTCCTGAGTGTCACACTGGGGAAGGTGTACTGTACCTTTCGAAGTTCGAAAGTTTATGTTTGAAACTAAGTCTTCTTATCAACAAGTAGCGATTATTAGAAAGTAAGGAAAAAGCTATTAACTTGAAAAGAGAGCACTTCAATAGAAAGCACTTCAATAGAAAGCACAAACTATGTAGTTGTGAATTGCCTTTTGATGATGTATTAGATGGAAGCAAGTGCTGAACAGTTGCCCATGGACACAAGAAAAGCGGAGCCAAGATAGTATCATGTTGTAATAGTTGTAATTCAAATTCTTGAACACTGTAAGGTTTTGTAAACCCAAAATATTATAAAACTATTTTGAAAAGTCAAGAAGAACACTGAAAGACATGTTCCAGGGAAGAAAACGTTCCTCATATCATGAACCCTGTGTGGGTAATTATGGCTGTTTAAAGTAAAAGGGTCGAAGTCAATTATTACCGGTCAAGTCTTCCTTTATGAGATTATGTTTCACATAAATAATTTTGTTGAGGTAACCCATCATCTAAAAAAAATAGAAAATACATATTTATTACGAAATGTACATTTGTTAAACTCAAAAAATGAGACACCCATGTGATTCGAAAACCCACGATAATCCAATCGACGGAAAGCCTTACTTTGACAACAACGACAAACTCATAAAAACTGTAACAACGTGTTTCATAACGATTAGGGTTGCTAGCTGTGATTAATTTGAATTGTTGATCAATCGACATGCTTCCTGGGAAGAAGGGATTGTTGACCTAGATGGTGTGACAGAAATGTCGCACATTGGTTTTTTTTATAGACAAAAGTTATCATATTGGCAATATATTAGAGGTCTGGATATATGGAGGTGACCCCAAAATATGAAAAGTTTTCTTGAATTCGGAACTTGGATTTTTTACCGTGATAAAGTGAAACAGCATAGGCTAGAATCGGTTGCGCCGCAATTAGGTGGTGCCGCATTAAAATCAAAGGCCAAATAATTCAGTAACAGTTTTGAAGCTCAAGCGTTTTTGAGGTTCAAGCGTTTTTGAGGCTCAAGCGTTTCTGAAGCTTAAGAATTCCTGAAGCTTAAGAGTTTCTGAAGCCTGAGAGTAAATTCTCCCGTGTCACAATGTTTTTTGTTTGCGCTCGAGGCTTTTCTGAATGGGCTTTTGAGTGGAGAATGTGCCCCTGGAATTTTGGAATTTTGGAGTTTGGGCAACCAAGCAATATGGAATTTTCCGTCTGTCTCCATCAAGACAAGAAAGAATGAAGAAGAGTTTCCAAAGGCTGGCTGTTAAAAATCCTATAAACCTGAACAGCTGAAACTTCTTTGAAACACCAAAAACTTCTCGCCAAATTCTCTCATTTCAATATTGTGCTTGGGTAAATTGCCGACATTCACAGCAACACAAGGAGAGTCTATGACTAAGTGGTGATGTATTGAAGGTATAAAAGAATATTCTGTACTACTTGGTTTGAAAAACACCGCTTTATTTGAAATCCATATCATAAATGAAAAACAAAAAAACTGTGTAAGTACAGAAAAACCTATAATAACCGAAAAACCTATAATAACCGAAAAACCTACAATATCTAAAATACTTAAAGCACTAAAAATTCCTCTGGATAGGGTACTGGCACAAAACATACCCCGAAGTTCCCAAGCCTGAATTCCTCCTCCTTGCCATAGCCGCTGTATTGATTGCTCCAATTATCTCTGGTTTTCGGGGAAGACCAGGAGAGACAGGCAGTTTCAACCAACCAATTTGTCCAAATATTCAACTTCATCACACATGTCATTTTTAGAGAGTCCTACAAAGATCTAGTGCAAGCACAATAATTATATAGGTGATTTTATTTTGTCAAAGCTGGTGCTCTTAAGAGTCTGTTCACATGCCACTAAAATTTGTGGAGTCTTTTCCAAAACGTGTCCCAGAAACGTGTCCTCCCTCCAGAAAGAGTTGTATGAAGTGCTCAGGCTCAGTTGGATCGAAAAATTCTTGTTTTTTCTTTACTAAACGAGTTAAATTGACTCTGCTGGAAAACCCTTCTTCGGCATTGGTTAACGAGAACCCTTGTTCACCTCTCAAGGGGGCCTTATACTACAAAAGTCTTGGATTCAGGACAAGAAGGGATGATTCATATTTCCTGGTGAGTGGCACCTACCTCCATGCTCCGAGGTCGTGTATCTCAGTTTTAGTATATGTGTGTATCTCAGTTTTGAAGAACATCCCCATGGGGGCCAAAGGAAATACTGCACATTGAAGACTTCTGGTTGGGGCAAGGAGAGTTTCTCTTTGTTTAGCCATGGTATTAGCCATATAGTGAGTAAGGTTAAAGCATGGATATATAGTAGACCAATGGGTATTCTCACCTGAAGTGGAATCCATCACTATGGCACCAACTCCTTCCTTCTGTGCTGTTATTTTAAGGGCTGTATCCTCCCTTCTTCTGAAGAGCAAATATAATTTCGATGCCTGCTCCTTTAAACCTCCATTGAATTGCTTCTTCCACACTGTTACGCTTAGTTTTAAACATATATTGAACCGTTGTACCCCGTTCGCCATGATACAGAAACATTACTTACAACTGTCGTTGTTGTAAAATAAAAGTCTCTATACCCCCTGATACCTCGACATGAGCGGCAACTTGGATTCCCAAGTATTTGTTGTACTTTGATTCACTAGCTCTTGGATTCACTAGCCCGACTTTTGCTTACCATTTCAAACACTTTGACAACCGCGAAAGTGTGGGATTTCCTGTGGTATATTACCGCCCCTTCAAGGACCCTTAATTGCATCAAGATGAACGAGTAAGTAAAGGCTCCAGATTTATGTATTAACGGCGATGGAGGAGTACTTTGTCATGTTCCACAACAAAAGGGAAATTTACCACCCTCCCTATTGCTGATGATGATTTGTGTTTCTTGGTAAGCCATTAGCAGTATGATCAAAGGGACCATTGGTCCACCAAAACCCAACTTGGGCATTGCATTTTTAATGTGTTGAAGAGGAAACCGTTCAAACTGCTTAGTAAAGTCGACCATGAGTACAATCCCTCGGGCAGGTGGACACAAGATTCTGCTGTTTTAACATCACCGACTCAAAATTGTCCAGATTGGAGTTTAACTGACCCGTCAGCTGCACAAACATCCCCCGTTCCTAACAAACTCAGGTTAAAATGGGTCACGTTCCATCGAATTTTATACTTAAAGCTAAAGTGACCTGGAGTCGTGTTTGATCGTGCGGAGGCTTTTCCAATTGGAATTCACAGAGAAGCTTTCCATTGGGAAATTACTAGGACGGTTGCTCTGGTCTCCTCAAGACGGCTTTTAAAGTTCATAGACTGGGCTATGAACATAGGCGAACATGGGGTTATTTCATTTCTTCCCGACTTGAATTGAATGAGCCAGGTGGATCTCTGTCTTGTTCCACTAAGCGAGACTCCTTCCAGTGACGAACAGCCCGGGAGTAACCAAACTGAGCTGGGTGAAAGTTTTCAGCTTTGTATGTTTGAGTTCCACGTAAAAAGGTCTTCTCGGTGTCTTCGGAAACAGTCACTTTTTAGTCCGATAAATGCCAGCCCTCCATTGCCACATGCATATGAGGTAATGTATTGGGCAAAATGGGCCTGTGCAACGCCGGTCACGTGGCTTTACTCTCTGACTTATAATTTTTGCCCTGTCCCACACACACAGGCCGCCAAAGTTTATGGGTACCATCTACCTAGGGTCGCTGTTGAGCAATAATCCACCGCCATTCAGCGGATGCACTTGCATAGCAACTTTGCCATATCTAGCGTAATGTATTTCAAACTATCCTGCACTTCGCAAAGAAACCCACCTTATTTATTCTCTTGCTGATGTCTTGCTTCTCCGTTGCTTCCTTGCAGGACCAGACAATTTACATTGAGGGTCTGGGTGACACATAGTTTCAGATATACGCCTTGAGACACAAAAATGAACAATGTCTAGTGTGTTGCGACATACTTCGATCCATCAAAACCACCATGCTAAACGCAGAGTTACGCAGAGTTGACTGGTAAAACTCATTGATGTATACTGAACCCTAGCAGCAATGAAATTTTTGTTTTCTGTGTTCTGTTTTCTGTTTGCTGTTTGCTATTTGCTATTTGCTATTTGCTATTTGCTATTTGCTATTTGCTATTTGCTGTTTGCTGCTTTCGTTATTTGGCCGATTCCCCAAAATGTTGCCCCACTTTTTTGCCAAAGGGAATTCAAAAACGTCCCCCAATGACAGTTGCTGTTCCTGCACCTGCGGCCACTTCAACAGCAACCCAAAAAACCAGAAGAAGCAGCTTCCTCCCATTCAAATATATATCCTCATATATAAACATTGACACCTAAGTTTATCTTCAGGTGCCCATAAACACAAGCACTAAAGCTTCAGAAAGAGAAACAAAACAAAACAAAGCCTATAAATCTATAATGTCCGATACCGTTAAAAATATCGCAGTATCTGTTGCCGGTTCTTTGGGAGGCAATAAGGTTGCTGATGGGCTTCATTTGGGCAACGGGGGCCACATGGCTTCGGGAATTGCTGGAGGTATTTTGGCAGGCGACGCCGAGAGAAAGGTCGAGGAGAAGAAGCACCAGAAATAATCAAAACCATTGATACCTATGCTAGATGTATATTGGCTGTATAACTAATGCCCATTGAGAGTGCGACATTGTGAATGTAGTGGGGACGCCGCCCTGTGTGCAGTACACGATCACGTGTGCCAGGGTAAGCCCCGGGGTTTTATGTTTGGGGTTTTATGTTTGGGGTTTTATGTTTGGGGTTTTATGTTTGGGGTTTTATGTTTGGGGTTTTGGGTTTGGGGTTTTGGGTTTGGTAGGTCAATGGTCCCAAGGCCTCCTACAATGGTGGACTTATCGTGCGCCGTTCAAAAGAAAGGCACCAAAAAAAAAAAAAAAACGAATCGCATGCAACAACGAGGTGGCATGCCGAGTGAGAAACGCGGTGGAGCGTGTTTCACGACATAGTTCGCAATAACGAAAAAAGGTGGTTGATATCAAGCCACATTCGTGGAATTTATCTTAGTTCCATTAGTTTTTTTTTTTGAAGTCATTTTGAAAACATTTTGAGTGTCTTTGAAAACTGAGGAGAAAAATCAAAACGAAAGAGGTGGGAAAGTTTATCAGGGTGCGGTTGAATAAGAGCTAAAAATACTTTGCCATCGCGGATACCCTGGCTTGTTACCAGCACTACAAGCGCAGAAGAAGCAACGGAAAAAAAACCATACACATGACCATAACCATAACCAAAGTAATAACCATAACCATAACCAAAGTAATAAAACCACAAGCAAAATCCAATTTTTGGTAAGTTTAGTGATTAAACAAACCAGACGATTGATTGCAAGCTGAGGTGGTCATGTCGTCTAAGTTTTAATTTAAAGGCTCAAAATAATTCAAAACCTCCTCTGCTTTATGCTTTATGCTTCATCTACATCTTTTAGTATAGTAGAAATGAAGCTTCACGTCTTGTGGCTATTGAGCCAAGGAGGAAAGAAAACAATCAATTGTAGAACGAAGGAGCCACGAGAAAGCCGGGAGAATTTGAAAACATTATTTCTTTAAAACAAAAACAAAAACAAGAATAAAATTAAACATGAAACACAAACATGGAGACATGGAAACATGTAGATATCGAAATATCGGAATACAGTAATACCCCGGTAAGCCGGAATTAACTTTTGCACGGGGGGTTGTCCGGCTTAAGGCGTTATCGGGGTTTTTCTTGCATATAAACCACTCTCCTTCCTAATTAGGCAATACCAAGTATATTTATGTTTGCTTTATATCAGTTTAAATTGATACACAACTACTTGTTTTAAAAGTATTTGTATTTATAGTGTTCAGAAGATTAGATTTACTAAGGGAAACTGTCAGATTGTGTTTTTGTCACCTTGAGGGTATCTTCGTTATCCATGGGTCGCTTCGCGTCATCCTTAGGAAATTGAAATTCGCGTTGGTTCCAAAATTCCTAAATTGCACAATAATCGTACCATTGTTTGAGGAAATAAGATCCAAAGACCTCTTATGGGGGCTTTTATAGTCCCCGAACAAATTAAAACATTTTAAAATATTAATTGGGTGATATTTCTTCCTAAAATCCCAAAAGACAAAAAAACCCCATTAAGGTTCAGAAATTCCGTCTTAACGGGTAACGGGGTTTCCGGCTATCCGGGGTTTTTTCCCCATAGTTAAGAGTCTTAACTATGGCAAGAAAAAAAAAGTTCGTGCGGCTTTCCGGAAAAACGGGGTTCCGTCTTATAACGTATCCGGCATAACGGGGTATTACTGTATCCCAAATGTTGCCCTCGTGATCGCTGTCACTGAAGAAAAACCCGGACATCCTCTATTTTTGGAAGGTTCCACGTTGTGACCTTTTGGTTTTGACTTTTTGGTCCAGGAACCCCTTTCTTCGTGAACAAAATCAGAACCCCAGCACAAATCACAACCCCAGCACAAATCACAACCCCAGCAAAAGGATCTGATCGCCATCGGCGTGCCTTATGTGGTGTCCGATTGTAAATTGTGCTTTGCCGGGCTATATTAAGCCCTTCAAGCCAACCGCGTTTTCGCTCCGCCACTGTGTGCAGGACGCCCACTGCAGCATTCAAACGAAGATGAAGTGCGAGCCAGCGATGCGTGCGACTGCGTGCAGGCCACAAGCCAAATACGGAAATTCTCAGCTGGAACCTTCCCGATTGGGCGACCTTGTGGCTGGATTGGTCTTGATGGAGTGCGGCTTTGATCTGTTCGAGTCCAGCAACTTGCTGTTTCCATACATGCGTCGATTTGGATCTGATCTGGCATTTTTTTTTTTTGTGTGTTATCCCTTTTTAAATTTCCTTAGACCAGCTTCAGCCTGCCTATTTATTACCCGCATATGCCCCACATTTCAACTGGTTTCGCTTTCTTTTTTTTCCTTCTCTTTTGTTCGCTGCTTCTTTCAAAATCCCTTACTTTCGTTCACATTACCAGATCTGACTTCTGTCCAAAACCCACCAAAGTCATCGACTATTCACTCATTTGAAGATTTTTTTGTTGAAGGAAATCAAAACAAAAACAAAAAAAACAATAAAACCAACCTCTAAAACGCAACCCTCCTTTTATTTTTGGTGCTTTTAGAACATTCACTTTAGTCTTTGTTTTGCTGGATTCGACTTTTTTCTGAATCCATTGCTGTTGGACATCCCGTTTTTTTGGTTTCTTTTTTTCGACTTTATTTGCGCTTGCGGCTTGAGTTGCTCCCCCACGCTGATCCTTCATATTCCGCACACCATCTAATTACTTTCCCTTGTTTGGACAGAAAACGGAAAAGAATATTTAGACGAAAGAATTAATCCACATCGGACTTCAATTCTCAACAGACGAACATCAACAGAAAAACATCCCAACAGACCTGCTACTGCCAGTTTCTTAGTTTTCGTGTCCATTCCTTTCAATTACCAGGACTGAGCCAAAACCGAACCATAACCAGATTCATATCCAGATCTCAACTTTGGTTATTATTTTTTTTGATCTCAACATCCTTCTGCATTTTCTTTCTTGGCGTGCCAGAACCAAGCAAGTTTTAATTACCCCAGACCAGAACGATTCAAATCACCTGTTTAATTATCTCAGCCGAGTGATAAATTAACCACCTTGGACTTCTTCGAGACATCTCCGAGTTAAAGCCGTGGCCAATTTTGCTTTTTGCATATCTCCGAAACATCATCCATTTCTTGGTGATTTTCCTCCAATTATTCTTGAGCCTTTGTTTGAGCCTTTGTTTGAGCCTTTTTTTTTGGAAATACCTCAAACGTTTGCATCCAATCTACTTTTGCTTTCTAAGTACTTGTTCGCCAACACTGCTCGTGTTATTATATCCTTACATCCAGGATGATCCAGTCACCATTATATGCTACCCAAGTCAACACTCCTTTTGCCAGGGCCCATCGCCATGCGAGAGCATCTTCATTCAACGAGATATTTGTGCTGTTTAAGCCCAGAATACCCTCTTCTGCTTGTGCTTCTGTGGCGGTGTCGTCATCTCGCAAAATGCGTTCGGTTTCACCTTCCAACTTTTCTTCCCCTTCGACCATATTGTTGCCTGAGGCCGACGGTATTATAAGAAAACGCACGTCACAAAGTGACCACACCAGCGACTATTTACATTGCGAGGTCGACATGCCGACGTTGAAGAGGCCGCGGACTGCTCCAACATCACCTTCTGCAGAGTCGTTTCCTAGTGAGATCAGGTCAATAACGCAACCTGAGACGACATCAGCCACAGTGCCACCGTTGCCTATTGACAAATCTGCCAAAAGCTCCTTCAACCAAGAGCCTCTTCCCACCGCACAGAAAATCACCTTGCCTAGTATGAGCCAGACGTTGGCCAGTATATCGCAGTCCACTATTCCGCAATCCACTGTCTCGCAGTCCACCATGACCCAGCCGGTCTCGGGCCGCGGGGCAAAACCACTGGTGGGCCCTACCGTCTCGCTTGACTACTTCGACACATACAAACCACATGATGAGAACTGGCGGTACGGACTCTTGGACTCGATCCGCACCACGCGGCCTGCATTCTCTTTAGAGAAGTACGCCTATCATGGGAAACACACCTCTGTACCAAGACTCCCATCAATCCACCAGTTGGGCAACGACAGCAAGCCCTGTTTCGACTCGCGAATCGGCTCCAAGGCGTTACCCAGATTGGCCCAGCGCAAGGTCAACTTCCCTTATGAGTCCAATTATACCTACTTGAACAAGACTTACCTCAACGATGTTGAAAAGTATCCCGAGTACTTGGAATTGGCACAATCGCTTGTGCAACTCTCACGCCCATCCACCGCAGAGCCTGTCATGGTTGTTTCGACCAACTCCCCACAGGGTGTCGCCCAAAGGCCGAAACAGAGGCCTCTGCACGGCGATATTTCCCAAAAAGCCCCCTTTTCGGGAACTAATCAAGCTTACGCTGCTTCCGCCGAGCCTGGTGAGTCCACCGTGTCTTCTGCTGGGACCTACCCTGAAATGCTGCTGACGCCGCAGTATGTGGAATACGTGTCAGTGCCTTCAGGCGTGTACAGACCAGCGGCCAAGCCACCTAGGCTTCCGGGGGTCGGAAACCTCCCGTACGTTACTCCGAACCAGTCATTTGAGTACACACCAAGCTCGCCACCACACACGCACCACCAGCGGCTGCCCCAAAATCCTCCCCAGAAACACCAGCACCACCATGACTATGAGCAGCATTCTCATGATCTCGGCCACGGCCATGACCATGACCATGACCATGACCACGAGCACAACTATGGGAATAACCACAAGCATGGCCACGAGAAGGGCCAGGTGAAAACTCGGTTCATCCCCATTACTCCGCCGTCTGTCAAAGATAAGACTAGATCGGAGTTGATGCGGTCGCCACCACGCGCGTCTCCCGGGGTTACTCGCGTATGTATCTCTTGTGGTTCTGACCAGTCGCCCTGCTGGAGACCTTCTTGGAGCACTCGCGAGGGCCAACTCTGCAATTCATGCGGCTTGCGGTACAAGAAAACTGCCGCACGGTGCCTTAATTCAGAATGCAAGAAGATTCCCGCCAAGGGCGAGTGGGCTTTGATGATGAGCAAGGGCGAGTCTACATTTGAGGACGGTGAGCGGGCTTACGGGTGTCTCAATTGTGGTTACAAAGTAGAGGTCAAGAAGTAGAGACTTGGTGCGAGTACTGGCCATCTAGGTCACCCATGAGCACCACTATCTAGTGATTGGTGATTAGTGGAGGAGGGGATTGTATGCAAATATTTTATATTAATGTTCTAATTAAGTATTCGATTGAGTTTAGCTTTACGAGTAGGGCTGGTGGTGGCTGGAGAAAAAATCGTCGGTGTGGCGCTGAAGTTAGAAGGTATCAAGCCTGAGGAACTGGTAAAGGTAGTTGCAATCCAATGGAACACCGCGCATAAATGAGATAGTATGCGAATTTAGAGAATGGGTTGTAACATTAAAAAGTACCATGGAAGATCTCCACAATCATAGTTCATGAATCGTGTAGCTCCAAAAGACTCGTAGCTCCAAAAGACTCATTAATACTATACTTAAGTACGCTAAAGAACCAAAGAGAGCCCCATTTTCTTGTCCGCTAAACTAAATAAAACAATTGTGCCCCACCCAACATAGTCGATTTGCCGTTGGCATAAAATGGGGGATCTTGAGTACTACAGAAGACGAAGCCTTGGGGTACACAAAACACCCGGGAGCGCATTGGGGGCGCTTAAAATCTTGAGCCGAGGCTTCGGGTGTGGTAGATGAAGAGTCAGCTAGTAACCCCGCAGCATTGATCTATAGGTCCACCGAATCATATAGTATTTATAAAGATTCTTTCAAATCCTTGCACTTGGTAAAGGCTTTTTTTTCTGATTCTTGGGCTGTTTCTGGGTTAATTAATCATGACCTATGGATTAAGTAATCATGCCCTACGGGTTAAGTAATCATGACCTACGGGTTAAGTAATCATGAGATGTCTCGATATAATGACGAGACCGAATATTGGCGGTGGCGGACCCGTACACCTGGCTACCTCGTCAGTTTGGACCCCGGCAAAATTTGGTCCCAGTCGAAGGCTTTTCAATGATGTTTGGTAGAAATATACTTAACGGCTCTTTGGGAATTCAAAAACACCCATTTGGACCATGCTATAGCGGGAGGTTGTGCATTGCAGCCACTTCAAATTAGGATGTCTCTACAGTATGGATGTGTGCGCGATATCAGAGATCCTCCGCAATTTCGTGTTGATGGAAAATATATCTGTATTAATAACATCATCCTTTTACATGTTGTTATGTGTTGAGGAAGAAGCATTTAAGAAAAGTGAACCATTTGGTGCAGTGACTTCTAAGAAGAATTTTTTTTGGTGAAAATGATCAACTCGCAACCAGGCCTCCTGGCTGTTCACACCATGGGTATGCAATCTCTCCAACAAACGAGAGTCTTGAGGTACCTTTACAAACTTTCCAACTTATCACGACATTAAACCATTGGAAGTGATGGGCTCATACTCAAAAAAAAAACCCCGGAATATTTTAGAAAATAGATGCCATCAAAATGTTATTGCTCAAGTCCCAATTATTACTTCAATATTGGCATGCTTTATCCCTGTAGAACAAAGAAATACACACTAGTTTAATCGTTTGCACCCCTCAAGAAGTCTAATTTGTCAATGTGGTGGGTAAAATTGCAG
The DNA here is from genome assembly GCA_030583145.1 of Metschnikowia vanudenii. Lineage (NCBI taxonomy): Eukaryota > Fungi > Ascomycota > Pichiomycetes > Serinales > Metschnikowiaceae > Metschnikowia > Metschnikowia vanudenii. Next base: position 12,841 of record JAJMHT010000111.1, read on the forward strand.
GAACATTCGGCTTTATCATATTTAGAAACCAAAACCACACCTGATCCGTGGTAGTTCTCTAAAAGACTTCAGTAGCAAAAAACGGACCCACGTCGCATTGATAACAAACATGAAACCTCCCTAAATATTTCATTCTAATTAGCCAAACTTTTTTGTTTCTGTAGGAGGGTGCAGTATGTCGGTAGCAATAAGTGCTAGGAACGCCAAATCAATTGTGACTTCTTCTCGTGACTCGTGTATGGTGAGATCCCTCATTAGTGATTCCCCTTTTAGGCATAGTCGCTTGCAGAAGGATTACACAATGTTGCTGTTAGATTCAAGCCGTCTGACTGGGTAAAAGGTATCGTGTATTTCAGTGATGATAAGTAAAGGTAGCAATCTCCAGAGGATATCGCTGCCTGTTTATATAGTTTCCATATGGTGTGTCAGAGACGATTGGTAATAGAGGGATGAGTAATGCGGGACGAGACCATAGACGAGTCACGTGAAGAGTTAGTCGAATGATATGAGGTCCCTAACAGGGAGAGAAAGAGATTACATGGTGGATTGAACTCTGAACCTCTCAACAAGCATACCTGGAAATCTATGTGGGCTAACAAGAGTATAATAAGCTTAAGAAAGGGTCAAGGGCTCACAAATAGTTCCGCTACTATCTAACTGCACTAGACACGAAGACAGAATCTGTACAAAATCAATGAAAGGCCAGTTATGATCTGGGCCATTTGGGTAGATGATTCTGGTGGTGTAATCATGAACGAAGTCTTTGTAAAACTTTTTCATTGGCAAATGGATTTTCTCCCGGTTTTCTTTGATGTAAACAGTACGTACTACTTTGCGCCATACCGCTCTCTCTGGACGTATCAAGAAGATCGCCATGGTATAGCCAATACTATAGCGCATGGTCATTCGGTTTTACGTCATTCCGAGCACCAAAACAGTTTTAGGAGGATTAAAAAAATCCTTTCAAAAGTGTCTTAATGTTGCTTCAATATGTTGGTGCCATAATAGCCAAGGCGTATATTTCATCCACATAGCCTAATCGGTGGTCGCACACGAGGCGTACTAATATTCCACACCACACCCTACGCGCAAAAAATCCTTAGGCTATCACGGCCGTTGCCTCTGTGGTACCCAGAATTGACAGTGGTGTCTATTTCAGACACTTCCGGAATAAGCCAGCAAAGAAAACTCAAACACACAAAAACACACGAAAACACTAACACAAGAAAACACTAACACACAAAATCACTAACACACAAAATCACTAACACACAAAAATACAAACACACAAAAATACAAACACAAAAAAAACACTAACACACGCAAAAAGACAATGGTATCAGGGTTTCACTGGTGTTTCGCACGCATCACCTAAACGCGGTTTCTGGGTCTTGCACCGGGGCCACTAAGATCTTTTCACGAGTTACCACTACATGATCGGGAAGACACTACATGATCGGGAAGACACTACATGATCGGGAAGACAACCAGACCACTGCTAAAAACACCATTATTGATCTCCTTAGTACACTCAAATGTTAGATGCTGCAAATGGGTAATTTTTTCCCTTGTGTATTGTTATACAACCTATAAGAGACGAGCTTCTACTTTTGCGTCGTCCTCAAGCTAGTTGGGCACAACCTTTGCGGCGCAATAGTCAGACCAGTTTGTTCAACTCATTAAAATTGACCAAAGCTCGCCAATACTCTCTAACGTCAATAAATACCCACCAGATTTCCAATTTTCAAGTTTTCAGTTTCTACCTTCATTTTCTGCCATTCCACATTACTCTGTTTTTTTACTTTTTCTTTTATTTTCTTCTACTTTCTTCTATTTATTTTATTTTCTTCTATTTCTTCTATTTATTTTATTCTTTTTCCTGGCTCCACGTTCTTGGCCCCATAGGCCGTGGCAAACGCGCGGCCCTAGAATCCCACCACCCCAGAAACCCAACCATCTTATCTTCAATCCACACGCTTTTCCGCACCGTTCTATACATTTCCAAGCTTTTCTTCATTCAACCACCAAAGAAAAAAATCACGTACTTTACAACTCAATTACGCCACATACAAAACCATCCGCATAACACCCCTAAACCCCTCAAAATGCCTGTGATCTCCGTGAAAATCAAGTCTTCGGGAGATAAAAAGTACGAGGTGGAAGTCGACACCGAGTCTACTATCGAGGATTTAAAGACCATCATTTCGGCGGCGGCAGATATCCCCGCAGAAAGCCAGCGGTTAATTTACAGCGGCAAAGTGTTGAAGGACTCCGAAACGGTAGCTTTCTATAAAATTCAAAACGACCACAGCATCCACTTAGTCAAGAGCTCGGCCGCTAAGGCCTCCACCCGTCCGGCGGCTTCGGGTGCTGGCGCCGGGGCTAACGCGGCGGGCGCGGGTGCTAATTCCGGTGCGTCGTCATCTGCCACTGGCTCTGCCACAGCCTCTGGTGCCAGCTCTGCGTCCGCCGCTGTGCCTTCGAATATCGCCGCCGGCCAAGGCTCCTTCAACCCGTTGGCGGACTTGACCGGCGCCCGTTACGCTGGCTACACACAGTTACCGTCTGCGTCGATGTTTGGCCCCGATGGCGGCATGGGTGCTTTCCCCGACCCCGAGCAGCTCGAGTCCGTCATGTCGAACCCCATGTTCCAGGAACAAATGAATGCCATGTTGCTGGACCCACGCATGTTGGACATGATCATTGACCAAAACCCACAATTGCGCTCCATGGGCCCCGAGGCCCGCCAGATGTTGCGCCCTATGTTCCGCGAAATGTTGTCCAACCCCGAGAGCATGCGCTCGATGATGAACATGAGCCGTGCAGCCCAGGCTGGAGGTCTCGGCGGTTTTGGTGGCGCTGGTGCCGGCGGCGCTGGCGCCGAGTCTTCCTTCCCTGCACCGGGCTCCAATCCTACCGTTGAAGGAGGCAACTCGACTACCGATTCAGCAGATACTGCTTCTTCTCCAGCCGGCACCGCACCAGCAGCAAACCCCTTCTTGAACATGTTTGGAGGTAACGGTGCGCCTGGCTTTAACCCCTTCCTCGGTGGCCTTGGTGGAAACCAGGCCGCTGCTGCCCCTGTTGACAACAGACCCCCTGAAGAGAAGTACGAGACCCAGTTGAGACAACTCAACGAGATGGGCTTCTCGAACTTCGATCAAAACGTCGCTGCTTTGAGAAGAAGTGGCGGTAACGTCCAAGGTGCCCTTGAGTTCTTGTTATCCGGGGGCTTTTAATCGCTTAGACTCTATGACGACCACGACACCAAGATCATGGGATAAAGACTTCTCAACATATAATCGTATGAGGATTATTTTCTGCAGCCAACAAAAGTGTTTGCTTGCATGATGTATTCTAAAGCTTCCGAGTGGCTAAACCCGAGGACGTATAATCTTACATATCCCTCCTCTGTATAAGGATAGTATATAAGTCTCCTTGATAGATATGAGCTACTCAAGACGACCCATTCATTGGACTCTTGTTCTGAATCTTTTTCAACATATGAATATTTGTGATGGTTTAATATCGCTATAAAGAGGTTGTATATTCTCTTAGCCGTGGGGTTTTCCTGCGCGCGGTCGTGCGCAAACCGAAACATCACCACCGCACGTCACTGACATTACTACTTCATAACACTTCTAATCTAGGTCGACACTAATATCCCGAGTAACATGGTACAAGATGCAAAAGTGTCAGTACCACCACCTGAAAGGATCCAGAATGGGGGTCCACCAAAAACTACTACGAAAACGCCAATTTTGGCAGACATACCCCCACCACAAAACTCCACCCTGCAGGTACCTAAAACAGACTACATAGACCCACCAAAACGGCGTCTTGGACCACATAAAAGTGCCGTGAATGAGCCTTTGCCATCAGATATACTCATAGATCCCGTCAAATTCCAGCTCCGAAAGCTTGTGGGGCTCACCATTGCGTCGGGAAGACACCGTCCCGGTTTTTCCGCCGAGTTCATCGAAGAAGTCACTGAATTGACAGCCCAGTTCATGAGCCATTTCGTCGAGTCTTTGCATAAGTTAACCGAAGTTCAGAGGCACCACAAACCGGGTATTGCCGACGTGGAAATGTGTCTTTTGGCTCAAAACGTGTCCCCATCGGACCTATATAGCGAGTATGTACGTATGCGGACGCTAGATCCGCCCGTCAAAGCTGATGCACGCCGCATAGCCGCTGACCTTGACCAGCTTCTACGAGCGTATAACGCAGAGAACTATACGTTGGACAAAAACGACGCGTCGCTCGTGTTCCATGCCAACGAACAGCATGAGATTGCCGCCTTAGTTCCTCGACAGGCGACGCGGCGCGAATACATCCCAGAGTACCTCCCGGACTTACCACCCGACTTCACTTTCACACTGACGGGAAACTACATGGCCATGACAACAGACCTCAAGGAAATCAAGCTCCGCATGGCTGAACAATCACGTCTCAACGAGGGGCTGCTTTATAAGTTGATCGACGACGACGAGCGCCGGTGGCAACAGGCGCTTGAACGAGACTTGGAGGCCTTGGATTCTTCTGACGCTGAGTCTTTGGTGGAGGAGATCATGAGTCCTATAGGGGACAAGACGGCGACGGATGTGGAGACACCAGAGGTGGCAGGGGCCAGCGGGATGGACGTGGTTGGTCCCGGGGAGAAGGATAGTCAAAAGGTCATCGAGAAAGATGTGGCCGGACCAATGGAAGGTATTTTGACTGCATCAGTGGAAACAGCGCTGTCCGGAGGCGGAACTGCTGCTGGCTTCAAGGAAGCCGAGGCCGCCATTTCAACAGGCGCACCCGTGATTGTGTCCACGGTCACCGAAAGTAGCGCTAAACAGTTCGACTTTGTGGAGTATGCCCAGAAAACGCGGCGTGCACGTGAAAGATACACCAATGAGATGGAAAGACGGCGCCAGGCGCGGCGTAATAACGTGTTCTTGAAGGCAGAAACATGTTTTTCCCCTTATGCTCTGGCGCCGGCATCATTGGCCGATACGAATTACTTTGATGCCGTACTTGATGCTTCTTTCAAAAAGGTCATTCGTACTACGCGTTTAGCCGAGCAAAAGAAAAAACAACGCCTTGCACGGCTTAGAGAAGAGAGACGGCTTCGGGAGGAGCAGCAGCAAGAAGAGAGTGGTGCATTTGAGTTTGGCTTCGCTTTCAACCCCGCGTCCAATCTTCTGGATGATAGTGACGACGAGGTTATTGAAACAACCAAGGAGTTTGATTTTGGTGATACAGCTTCTATGCGGGAAGCTCCTGATATTGGCGATTCTTTGATGGAAGATACCAGCGCCGAGGGCCAGAGCCCACGACAAGGCCAGGTTTCGAACAAAGCGCCACTAAAAGCTCCAGTTGAACACAGGAAGACGCAGTCCAGCGAACCTGGAGAGGATTCCGACGGGAACAGCGATCTCGAGGACGTACTAGAACAACACTTTGGATTTGAAGAAGCTGACGAGGACAATAAAGATACAGGCGGCGAATTTACCCAGCATTTTGGTGAAGCGCATTCGATCAACGGGGATGAAGATGATAATGGCCTGGAAAACGACCTCTTCGGGAGAACAGACTCGGTTGCGCTTGGTGAGACGCCTCAAGGGTTTCTTCAGGACACAAAGGACCAGAGTACCCGTGTTCTGTGGGGAGACCTTGGATCAGAGGAGTCAGAGGAAGATGAACTAGAGGATGTGGAATAGTGGGAATCAGGAGTTCAGTCTCAAAAGAAGAGGATGACATAGCCGTGGACTCTTGAGAGAATATATGTTTGGTGTCATTAGGGTATTCCATCTCGAAGGAGGTGTGGAATATCGTTCCCACAGATGGTTGGACTCATGGTCAAATGTTTCAAGAGGACGGTTTTTCCGGCAGGTGTTTGCGGCAGGGGTTCTTGGGTTTTCAACGGTTGATTTTAAGAGGACAGGAAGTTGCGAAGACAGACGAAGTTCCATATGAAATCCCATGAACTGAAACTTCTTTTTTACACTTTACTAAGACTGTTTGTCACATTTTATACACAGCTGGGTGGATCATGGTACGTTGATACCTTTAATGAGAAGACATTACTTGATTTTCATCCCTAGACGTTGGGATAGGAGGAGACTGCCATATCAATTTTTTGTTGATCCCTATATGGGCTGCCACATTATAATAGAAGGACACTACGAGCAATTTAATGAGGCGGCACCTAAAGCTACCCCGAATATATCCCCGTGAGTTTTGGACGTGCAATATTACTTCGCGCTGGATTATGGTCCATCAGCCAAATATTGCATTTTTGATACTCGACATTAGTAGAGGGATCTGGCTAAATTGTGATGAAGGCAAAGTCTATGAGCCAAACAAACCTGAAGAATCTGAAGGCGGTATTGAATGTTAGTGTCTGGGGAAGAAACAACCTCTAGAGGGCAGAGTGCTCTATTAGTTGCTCTCACTCACAACTATTGTACGAGTTCTATATAGACATATTCAATTGCATACAACAAAGGCTGATTTATTTGAAACGTGGATGCATTGGATGCTCAGACGACAGTTGAAGAGATTCGGTCTTTACCAACACCTTACATCATTTGGTTAACTTGTAGTATCACCAGCTATACATCAAAAGTCAGTTGACACGTATAGAACCATCTGCACCAGATTTCCCCAAATACACCAAAGTAGTTCATTTGAAGAGCCAGTTTCAGATGTACGCTGAAGGCTGAGAATTCAGCAGTTTGGAAAATACTTTTGTTCCTTGAGCAAACCACTAGCAAACGTATAAGTAATCAGTGTAGAGAGCCATTTTGTTTTCTTATACATACGTTTGGCATGATGATTATGTATACTCAGGACGGGTTTACTTAAAGGAGTCTTGAGCTGTACGAACTTATGAAGTATAAATTAAGCAACCAGGCCTAACACTGTCTGACGGTTTAAGGCGAAACAATGGGTGGGACCTCTGGGTGGTATCGTAGTGTAGCCACTGCAAATCAAGAGGAGCCCCAGAAAGTGGATGTACAGTTGTTGGTGTGCTCCTCCCCCCAGCGTTATTTAAGTATCTTTATCGGTACAACAGACACTAATAGCGCTAGTCATTATGTATCGGTTGGATTCACTCATTAAATTTGCAGTTTGTATGCTTTAGTGGATAATGCCCACCAATGCAGATCAATGGTTGTGTAACCAAAACTGGAGACATCACCGGTTCTTTGTGCTGCAGTGGTATTACATGTTTCAAGGTACTTGCCAATAAATAATTAGATAGAAGAAAGGGTGGGAATTATAGAGATTCAGTTTTGCTTAGTGACCTGCTGGGACACAGCTATGGGTCCTTCTACCATTTGAGAACCCATGCATTTTTGGGAGACTTTGTTCGGTGAACACGATCTTTACGTAGAGATTCGTCATTTCAATCCATGTGGTGAACTTCTTGGTCAAGACTTACTCAAAGTACCGTATTAAGCGTTCTCTCAAGTTAATGGCATGGAAAGGATCGGTTACAACAGATCCTGGGGAACATGCCCAGAGAAGGTAGAGGTCCATACATGCTTCAATGATGTTTGCAATTTACCAACGGACTAAACAGAAAGGTAAGGTGATGCCTATTTGGAAGGAGAATTTTGTTGGCGTTGGTTTAATAACAGACAAAATACACAAGGCGTCTGTTGGGTTCAAGGCGTTTGGCTGGTTCAAGGTGTCTGGCTGGGTTCAAGGCGTCTGGCTGGGTAAAATGTATCGTGCTTTTCAGTGATCCAGTTAAAACTGGCGATTCAATCCAAGTGGGAATTGCGTCTACAAAAGGTCTTGTCTCAGAAGTGTTTATAAGAGACGATATTGCTAAGGCGCTAAGTGGCAGTGCAATCAAGTAACGAGTGCCACATATGTGTTCGGAATGCTTGGTATGAGGGACCTACCAGCTTCAAAAAAAGCTTACGTTATTGAAATAGCTCTTGAACTGACGACGAAGTTATGCAACAAGATCATCGTGTTAGAGGTGCCGTTCTTAGAGTAAAAGGGAAACAGCGGAGGAGCGCTAATATCCCGCATCCATCCATACAGTGGATCCATAGGAATTGGGAAGGGCTGTATTTCACAACCGCAGACGTAAAAAGGCCGAAATTTGGCTTATTAGAAAAAAAAAAAAAAGGAGCCGAAATCGATCTCTACCAAAACAGATCAAAAAACCAGGAATGCTGACCAAATTTTCCCGGGGTCCAAACTGACGAGGTGAGCGGCTGTTCGGGTGTTGGCAGGGCGGGGGGCGTGGCTCGCTATCCACTTTATAACGACCAAGTTGGGGTACCAAATGTATACATAGTTATGGTAATACCGTAATAAATAGGACATGATTATACAAAAACTGTAGATCAATGTGTCAGAATTTGAAAGGTCGGAATTAGTAGCTGGGTCTGTTTTGAGAACATTAGAACCTTCAGATCGTGTTTCCACTTTCTCTAGAGCTCTTCGACGATATGCTGGGTTACCTGTATCTTTGTCATCCCTAGAACTCGAAACCCAGGCCTTTACCAGCAAGGAATCAGCTTTTTTGAGGGTTCCTCAACGAGTTTGTTCAGGTGCAAAGAGAATTGGGCTCTTTGATGATCAACATAGTAAAGGTCGAAGACGAACACTAATATTCAATACTAAATACTCTTTTTATTAGTTTCTTTTTATCTTTTTAACTACTCAAAGGTTATTAACCTCCACATTCTTAGTATCCTCCTATCATTATGATGTTAGACACGATAAATACAGCGTTCCTATAGTGTGGTGAAAGTCTGTGAATACGAGAGTGTTACTTGTCCAGTTTGGGCAAAAAAGAGGTCAGAAGTTCCCCAGAATTGGAGTAATACTGGATGTATTCTCTTCAAGCGAAAGCACTACCAGGACCCGGATGGTTGAAAGTATACGAAAAGCTAAGATATACTATTCTACGAACTTACTTTCTCCAGTCAAGAAATCAAAGCATTGGAAGTTTATGCGCCAGTCTTATATCTGGGTCTTTTCAACCACCCTACCCAGTTGTCCAGTTTGTATTCCAAGATCTATTCGCATACCTCCCTCTTCTGGAATGTATTGGGGCTAGAGGAATAACTCTTATCTTAGCACTAGTTTTGGATGTTTCAAGAAATATATGCTGGTGGCAAAATTGGAAGTGATGGCGTATCAAACATACATAATTGTTGTAAACTAAATCCAACGTGGATAATTTCAGCTGCAGTTACAGGGACTATCTATAATGTTTCCGAGTATAACCCAATGTTTTGCAGTGACATGTAAATCAATAATCTAAGATTTGTAAGACCATCTTGCCAACTTTACCGATTTGTCCACTCACCAAAACTGAGTCACCAGTGTCACATTCACAGAACTAGTAATAATACGCCATACCACTGTACTAGTAATAATACGCCATACCACTGTACTACAAGAAAGTGGCTAGAGAAAGCGTGGAAGCAAAACATTCGAGCTACTGAGTCAAACCTATCGGTAATTCTAGGTCTTAAATCAACAAATCCCGAGTATCACCGAAAACCATGAAAGCACCGAAAACTTTGAAAGCACCGAAAACCACTAATAGTTGCTTTAGACTCTAATTATACACTACCTGCAATACTCCTTGATAGCCTCCAATTCTGGTCTTAAAACAGAAGACTCCATGCGGATCTGCAAAGGGTGCATGGGGCACAGTGCACACCCTTGTCGCCGAAACCCCGAAACCCCGAAACCCCGAAACCCCGCGACCGATTAACCTGCATGTGCCTTTTTCGAGTATCACGGCATTCAAAACCAAAAAAAAGGACCGCTTTCACAAGGAATTCTAAAAGAACATTTCCTCTGAGGTACTAAGACAGACCCATAGATATATATATTTTTTTTTACTACCCAAAAAGATGTGGTAGGGGTCTTTTAGCTGAGGCCTTATGATTCGTTCCTTGTTCAAGAGAACTGTTACGTGCACGCTTTTCCTGCGGCGTTTTTCGCAGTTTCACGCTGGAGTTGAGAAAACAGCCGCAGCACGGTACATCGCATGTGCGTGCTGCAGCCCATGTGCGGCACGACTACCCTCTACAGAGATTCAGACCCCGTGTTCAGCGTGCAGAGGGGCCAGTTATTTTACTTGTTTTCAAGGGATGTGTCATTTTTTTCAGCTCATTTCGAAAAGTAATGCCTTTACATATAATCTCGACTTTTATCACTCCTCGTTACCCTCTGTGACCAGAAATACAATGGCTCCAAAGAACAAGGAATATTCCCAAACATGTGCGCTCGTTTCTGCTAGAGCACACCGGTGCACCACGCACAGGCAGCTGGGCTTTTCTCGTTACGCTTTTCTCCGCTAATACAATATCGTAAGGCTGAAGAAAGGCATCAAATAATCCCCCCACTTTTCGATATTTTTTCTTGTTTTTGAAAATTCTCACTAAGAAGCCACATATAAGACTCTTTTTCAGCGTGGAAAACCCCCCCTGTGGAATCATTGAACCAAGACCATTCCATATTGTTACGCAGAGGTTCGTCTTCAGAAAGTACTTTTAAAAACCGAAACACCCCAAAAAGTTCACCCCCATCAACCCCAAAATCACGCCCAACCCCCCCTTAATATGACCAGCGTTTGTCTCCCCACTCTGGTGCCGTTTCCCGTGACGGTCAGCACGGTACTTTGTGTCGCGGGCGAAAAGGTGAAAAAACACGCGCCCTTGTTTCGCTATCGGTATTGGGACTACCAGGACGACCCCAAATCGACGGATCCCGTGCCACAAAAGGTCCGTGTGGAACGTATAGGAAGTCTTGAGGCTCCCGTCGAAGGCGAAGTTGTGGCGGTTAATATTCGGCCGAACCAGGAGATCGCCCACAGTGGTGTCGAAGTGTATGTTATACGAGAAACCTGTACCCATACTGTCCAGTATGGAGGTCTTTGTGCGCTCTGCGGGAAAGCTGTGGAGGACGAGAAAGACTATTCCGGGTACACGTATGAAGACAGGGCGACGATCCTGATGTCCCACGATAACTCCGGGCTCCGAGTTTCCGAGGAAGAGGCGGCCAAGATCGAGCACTCCGCCACGGCGAAGTTGGCCGAGGAAAAAAAGCTCATTTTGGTCGTCGATCTAGATCAGACCGTCATCCACGCCACCGTGGACCCCACTGTGGGAGAGTGGCAGCGCGACACACTGAATCCCAACCACCCCTACGTCAAAGACGTACGCCTGTTTGCATTGGAGGAGGAACCCGTTCTTCCACCAGGTTGGACTGGCCCCAAACCCCCTCCCAATAAGTGTTGGTATTACGTGAAGTTACGTCCTGGGCTCCAGCAATTTCTTGCGCGCGTTTCCGAGCTTTACGAGCTCCATATTTATACCATGGCCACGCGTAACTACGCACTTGCTATCGCTTCCATCATTGACCCTACGGCCAAGTACTTTGGTGACCGCATTCTCAGCAGAGATGAGAGCGGACTGCTCACTCACAAGAATTTGCGCCGACTCTTTCCCGTGGACCAGTCCATGGTGGTGATCATCGATGATCGTGGCGATGTGTGGCAATGGGAGTCCAACCTCATCAAGGTGGTGCCCTACGACTTTTTCGTGGGAATTGGCGACATCAATCTGAGCTTCTTGCCAAAGAAAAATGGTCAGCTTCTTGGACCTTCCAAGCGCGGGAAGACCATTGCACGTCTCGAGGCCTTAGAGGAGGCTTCCACTTCCCCCCAGGGAAACACTATCGATGTTCCAGAAAAACCAGAACCCCCAGCTATTCAAACCAAAGAGTATAACCTTGATGAACTGGAAAAATTGACTAAAGCTGATGTTCCAGAATATCAGGACCCAAATGGACTGGGCGAACCTAGCCCGCAACAAGTTCACGACTCGGATAAAAAGATTCCCGGATTGGAACTCGTCGAAAACGCTTCCCCTGTTGACCGTATGCTTCTGCTAGGTGGTGGCGAGGATAACAAAGATCTTTTAATAGAGCAGCTGATGACTCGAAGCCAGCTTGTTGAGCAGCAGCAACATGACAGACCCCTTGCGAAACTACAACATAACTTGGATAAAATGATCCACGACCACGAAACGCCTACACCAGAAAGCGATGGTATTGATGAGGATGACGAGCATCTCCTTCGAGACGATGACACCGAGCTTACAACTCTACAGAGTGCATTGGAAAATATTCACAAGGAATATTTCAGGCTCTTTTCCATATTCCGCCACAACAGTGCGATTGCACGCCCGGACCTTACTACCATAATACCCAACCTCAAACAACATTGTCTCCAAGGCGTGGTCGTGTTGTTTTCAGGTATTCTTCCTTTGGGTATGAACATTGATAATGCAGATATCGTAATCTGGTGTCGCCAATTCGGCGTTAAGGTGGTTAATGAAGTTTTTCCTGAAGTAACGCATGTGGTGTGTCGGGATCCCAATTCTGCTGTGGGAAAGACAGGTCTCACGCTCAAAGTGCGTGTGGCTAAGAAAATCATACCCTCCGTTAAAATTGTCAGTCCAGACTGGTTATTTGCCTGTTTGAGCCTGTGGTCTAAAGTGCCAGAAGATGACTACATATTTGATCTTCCAGAAAAAGAATGGTACGTTCCACAGCTGGACGTCGATAAGTACCACAAGACACTTGAGGCCCAGAAGCAGAGAGCAGAAAGCCGTGGGCTCCTACCGACAAGGAGACTGCGCGAGGACTCTCTTTCTTCAATAGAGGAATACGATTTCAATGATGCTAGTGCCGAAGTGGATGATTTCCTTGCCGGATTAAGCGACGACGATGCGGACGACTTGGACGACAAAGACGAAGATGACAATCTTGATGAAGATGACGACGAAGACACACCACCTCAGCCGAGCGGCTCGTCATTCCTTAAGGGACTAATGAGCCAGCCTCGTCAGAAAAGAAAAGCCTACGATTCAGAGGAAGATGAGGAACAAAGTTCAGACGCGGAGAACAGGCCCAAGAGACTAAGAGCTAATGAAAATGGAGATGGTGTGGGTGGATCTGACGACATGGATGATATTGACGACATGGACGAGCTCGAAAAAGAGCTTCTTGATGAATTGGGCAATATGGATGACGAGTAAGGGAGTCGATTAACGCTACAGGGGCGCAGCAACAGCCGCAAAGAGCAAAAGTTGTGAGGTGAAGATTGGGACTTCGCTTATCTTGGTAGGCCTTAACCAAGGACAAATTCTTCAATCAATCACAACAACGGCTCAGCCCCATCCCCATAAACTCGTGATTTGTTATCTCGCACCCCAATCCATGTTTTTCCATTTTGGGTAAGATTGCATACATGCAAGCAACGCGTCCAAAAATAACCATGGGGCTGAGACGCTCTTCCAAAATTCCGCCGCCCGCCTCACATATATGCAGGTGCTTCGCATTGATTCTCCAAATCTCCGGTAGTTATAAACAAGATGTTATAAAGGGATTGTTCACCCTAAGCCAGGAAACTTTCCTGAAAGCAAACGGATAATTCTCTATCAAAGGTCATCCTTGGTCCCTCTTTTCGACTAGCCTTATCTCCAAGATAAGCTGAAAGTGAAGAAAAATCTTTAAGCTTTCATCGTTTACCTGCAGATTCCCAATTGGGCAAGAAAAGCAAGCTTGAGATCTCGTGGATCTTGAGAAACTCGCAGATTCCGTCCCCAATTTTCTTTCTTTTTTTATAAGGCTTTCCCTATATCGTTAGAGTCTTTACCTTACCTAAGAAAACCTGTCATTGCTATCGAGGCAAACTAGAAGGAAGATATTTGAAAGTTTTTCGCACGATGTTTTTCCGAATCTTGGTTCTTTTCTTCACGATAGCGACCATCGTCCTACTGGTATGGTCATTGATTGGCTCGTATGAAAACAAGAGCTATCTTACGAACAATTACCTTATCAGCTTCCAACTTTCGCATTTGAACCTCTCAACGATTTTCGAGAACACATCCATCACTTCCAAGCGGGAACTAAAGGCAGAGCCGATACCCAATGAGGTTTTGCACTTGGAGCCAACGAAAACATTGAAGGAAAGAGATTTTGACATATCTTCCTTGACGGCTAAAATCACTGGGTATACCTCTCTCGCTACTGGGATTCTTGGAGGTGGTAGTGGAAATTCTGCTATTGCTTCTGTTGCTTCTCAATACGGCGTATCTACTTCAGGATTGGCCAATGCATTATCCACTGCCGACACAAACAGTTTGTTGTCGGAGGCACAAGCATTTGCCTCCACAGCGTCGATTCCAGATTCAGTTGCAACACTTCTTTCTCAAATCACGGGTGACCTTAACTCAGTACTTGATAATATAATCGCATCAGCCAAACCGACGGATTTGGGTTTGTCAGATATGTATTCTGTTGGGTTCTATGGATACTGTAAAGGAAATCTTGATGGGGATGTGGAGAATATCGGTGATCTCGGGTCTCTCGGGAAGCAGTTCCGTAATAACAATGTGAATTACACGTACTGCTCGGAGCCGGAGTTTGGATATAAGCTTGATCCTTTGACGCTTATTAAACACGAGATGTTGGAAAAAATTAAGGATTATGGACAAGGCTTGGGCTCGTTGACAGGTGGCCTTACTGACTCGTTCATCTCCGACTTACTTGCGGTGACGTCGTCTTTGACATATGACAACTTGGGCCTTCCAGGAAATTTAAAGCAGGATCTTGGGCTACTTCATACGGTCACCATCGTTGGATTCGCTTTACTATTTGGTGGAGCAGGCTTGGCTGTAATGTCGCTTGTGTTCCAGCTTGTTGGTATCTGTTGCTCACCGGAAAACGGATTCTTATCATGCTGTAACTTTTTGCTCATGTTCTTTGTTTTTTTGTTGGTGATTGTGGGCTCAGCCCTTACAACCGGTGTTTACTTATATGTGAGAAAGATCGTGAATCAGAACTTGGACACTTTTGGTGTTAAGACATTTTTGTCTATTGAATTCTACGCCTTTGCATGGTGTGCAGGTGTATCTGCATTACTCTTCATTGTTTTGAGTATCATTGGCTATTGTTGCGGGTGCTTCCATCATCGCAAAAGGTCTCCAGGAAACTATGATCCGGTAATGAGGTACGATCATAAGGCGTGAAATTGAGATACATGGTAATTAGGGCTCCGGCAAAGGTCAAGAACAAAGACGGAGACTCAGAGGAAAGACGTCGCCGAACAGAAAACAATATGAAGAAGAAATTGTAGTGAGAGTTCGGTTGGCCAATGCTAGGATTGAAGCTGGTTAATCGCATAGGTGCACTAGCGGTTCGCAAGCAACATGAAAGCTGGGTGGTTTTACTGACGTGCAAAGGATTAAGGGAGTGTTGTTCTGACGTTTTTGAGCAAATCAAAACTTTCACTAAAATTATGGGGTTAAGAATGAAAATTTAAGTGAATCTTACCCGAATTTTCGATAGCATCAAGGTGTTCCTACTGTCCCTCATTAAACATATCCAACTAACCTTCTCTTGGGTCAGAACCAACCAGTGAACCAAATTCAGAGAACATACTCGCACCTTCTTGATGATGGTAAATGCTGTGACCCCATCGCGTTGAAACGGCCACATATTTTGTGGATCCTTATCTATAATAGCGAAACATTTTGGCGGTGCGCTGATACTATATTGTTTTTCTTGAAAGAATGATTTATCATGAAATAGGGAAAGGCTTTGATTGTATATGTAACGATAAAAGTACCTCCTCTTAAATATGCAATTCAAAGATTTATTTCTTTACTAATTATAGCTAATAAATCAGGGCGAATTGTCGAGAAAGCACTAAAGCAATATATCAGTTACCCTTAAGGATCCTTTTGTTCGCTTTGCCGTAATCTAGCAAATGCAGATTAACCTCAATAAAACGATTTAATCCTTGATTGAAACATGTAGGCAAACTTCACAAGCAAGCATACAAAGACGTTGTTTTGGAACCTGGTTCATCACATCATATATGATAACTTACCCTAGAATTATCGGCAGCGCAATAAAGATTTCAATATTTAGCCAGCAATATTGTACGTGTTGGGATTTTTTCATTGAAATTTGATAAAATAATAATTACTCTTTATACTGTACTTCAACAAGTTCCCCTAATGGCTTTGAGCAGTGGTGGACATAGTGACGAGAAAGGTAACTAACACGGTGATGAAAACTTTCAAGAGTATTGTTTGAGAGAAGCCTTCATTATTAGATTTCTAATTCTGTCTTATTGCTTTGGGTTACAAAACCGGAGTACCATTTGGGTTCTTTACTAATCAAAAACCTACATCACCATAGACACAAAAAAGGCTTCAGTATAACTAGTCTATCAATGACAAACTGTTTTCAGAGGCCGATTCTCACACATAAATCACTAAGCACATAAATCACTAAGTTGGGCATTGGGCCTTGGTCCATGATTGTGACAGGACTTGTTTGCGTAAGTAGTCTATGTTCTGGGCGGTTTCTAAGGCCAATCTAGAAATCACGCGTCCGAACGAAGCATCTCTTGAAAACTGGTTGGAGTCATCCACCAACACCATGAGAGCACAGAAAAGATTCATAATTGTTTCCCTTTGTCCATAAAGCTCCCGATCCACCGTGCCTTGTAAGTTGTTGAGCAACAAAGCCCTAACATTGAGGTCCAACATTTTGGAGGCGATACTTCCTCCGGGTACACTATTTTTGGCGAAGTATTTCATGTTATCCGCGGCTTTGGCCATAGAATGGTACACTTTGCAAGCAAATTCAAAGTCTTGGTTAAGATTGGCCACTTTAGATGGCAAACTGTCGATCTTGTTCTTGATGTCAACAAATTCGGCGGCGATTCTTGCGTTATTTTGATCAAAACGCATGTATTTGAAATCATTATCGATCACATATTTTTGCAAGTTCTCGTACGTCCTGGTCAATTGGAAGTGAGCCTTTTCTGCGGGTGTTGCAAACCGAAATCTGAGTTCACGCCCCCCCTCTTCGGTGGGAATCGTGTCTCCAGGAGAGGCAGCTGCCAGAATAGCGGAAATCAACCAGCTGAAGGTTAAAGCAAAATGGGGTTTCATAGCGGAGAATTTGTTTTGTTCTTTTCGAGTAAAAATGATTTGTTTGGTTTTTTCTGAAAAGAGAGCAAATTTCCGAGTCTTTATACTATTCTCTTTTGTTGCGGCGGGGACGCAAGTCACAGCAATTTATAGGTAGTGGTGGTATATGACAGATGGAATTTTTGGCCGTTAAAGCTTCATAAATTATAAAGTAAAGAATTTTAAGATTTTGGTTTGGATATCTTTAGTGACCATTATGTTTAGTGACCATTATGTTTAGTGACCATTATGTTTAGTGACCATTATCTTAAGTCACCATTAGTTCTGTAATTAGATATTCCAAACGAGAAGAGATGTTTATTGGTGAGTAAGGAAGTGTCAAGCACGATTCTAATGGGGCTCAAACGCTTCAGTCACATGGTTGTAGAAGTTTGTAATGTTGGGAGGCAAGAAAAGAGATTGATTTGTTGAAACCAGATTCAGACGATTCATACTGCTTTAGAGCACATCACCGATGCGGCGTAAATTATAAAATACAGCCAAAGCATAACACTTGACTGCGTGAAAGACTTCCCATTTGGTGGCCGAAGTGAGAGGGGTTGGTATTACTGGCTGTTCGGGGCTTCGTTGGTTTGCCCGTCAACAAGCAAGAGCAATCTTTTCTCTTTGCCATTGTCGGCAAACCTGTTAAGGGGATCAAGCGTGCGAAAACACGGCCAACGCAAGCAATATGCCGCAAAGGGTCGAATGAATACGTTTTCCGGCTTTGTTTGCATCACCTTCGAACAACAAAAGTATCGCAGGTGATACAGTTACTTATAAAGTTACTGGTAGGGAGGGGTTCACTGGCGAGAGTACCGGGTAGCTTTAATTAGGAGCTACGAATATTGTTAGTGGTGGGTTTTTTAGAGTACCTGTTACACTACTACGAATTATATATCATTAGCAGTATTTTCAAAATAGTTTTCGGTTGGAAAGTTCCTCATTTACATTTAACAAACAAATGCTACCAGCCGTATCCACCAAACAATTGCTACCAGCAGTATCCACCAAAACTGTCCGTACCGAGAGACTAGAGGTATTTTTGGGCTTGCGACAAGAGAAATTTGAATATCGTCGTGCCCGGTCGGTTCGAGCCCAAGGCACATTACATTTTTTTTTTTTTTTTTTTAATTAGCTCAAATACTTTCAGGATTTTCTGTCGGCCATTTTCGTGAGCACTGGACTGGCCCCCCGTGATGATTATGGAAGCGTTTTAACATCTTGTTGGCATTTGGAGGCCGGGCAGAATCAACGATTAACCAGTGGGTCTTTCGTTTAATAAAGAGTGTGCACGGCCAATGGAAGAAAGGGCTCCTTGGTTTGATGAGACATAGGATTCGTAGCAAAACTTTGTTTTACACGCTCTTGAAATGTCAACAATAAATGCAAAGATTTGACGAAGATCTCTTTGGTCAATAAATGCAAAGATTTGACGAAGATCTCTTTGGTCAAGAAAGACCTCAGTGATATTTTTCAGATGAAAGACCTTGGTCAGGCTAAAAAGTTCTTGGGTATTAACTTCGACATTAAACCAGGGTACGTTAAGAACCTTCTCAAGGATTATATCTCTTCTCTCATCAAAGATCTTGGTATGACTAAAAGCACACCCAAGAACATTCCCGCAACCCCTAATATGTTTGAGTTCAAAGACAACAGAGTCGACGGCATTAGGTATGATGACGATTTGGATGACATCACAGAATATAAATCCATTGTTGGAAAGCTACTTTATGCTGGGGTTACAGTTAGCTTTGATATCTGTTGTGCTGTTATGCGACTTTCTAGACATTTGGCAAACCCGAAAGCTAAACATCTAGTGGCTGCTAAGAGGGCTGTTCGGTACTTAAAGGGGACTGTGGATTTTGGGATCGTGTATAAACGAAATGCTCGACGTGTGTTAACCTGATTCAGTGATACTGACTTTGCTTCGGAACCTGAATTGAAAAGTATATCCATTACTGGGATATTCATTAACTATGGGGGTTCTCCAGTCAGTTGGAAGTCGAAGCTACAAACCTTGGTAGCATTATCCACTTTAAATGCTGAAATGGTAGGCTTATGTACGGCTACTGCCGAAGCTATTTGGATTCACAATCTCATCAATGATTTAGGGTTTAAACAGGTGTGAGGCTGTCTGTGATAATCAGGGAACTATTAAGACTGCTAAGAATGGTTCTTTGCTTGAGGGTACGAAGCACATTAGAGTGAAGATTGACTTTGTCAAACAACACGTTGATAATAGTCCGTTTACACTTGACTATGTGAGAAGTGAACTGAACATTGCTGATATCTTCACTAAGTCTCTTCCAGTTGCTTCATTCTGTGAACTACGTGCTGCTGGCAACAAGAGAAATTAAGCCATCAGGGGGGCTGTTGAATAAATGCTGTTCCCCTGGTGCAGGCTACATGAACTAAGGTATCCATACCACGTGACTCCTTTCTTCTTGATTGCTATCGCTGGATTAATAAAAGCTTCAATAAATACTGTGTGTGGTCTGACAGGGCTGAAGGTTTTGATGGATGTACTCCGTCTTTGATCTAGGCTAACACACGACAAATGGCTTTCATTTGGTTAATTCTGTTCATGTCAATATTTCTCACTACCAATGTGTCCTGATCTCTTCACCAAAGTCACCGACATTATCGACGAAACTAAAACATCTTTACCACCAAGAAGTTTTGTGTTGTTTCACATCCTGTGCAAGAAGATCGTCACTTGTTGCACGCGACACATCTCCCTTGTCCAAGCCTTCGAAACTTTTCTTCTCGACAATAATGATATCCTAGTTTCTCACGTCTACCACATGCACCATTGCTGGACAGAAAAGAAACTATCGTTTTGGGCTCAAATGGTCTGGCATGGAAATAACGTTGCTCTTTAACCAGGTGTCTCTAATGAGAAGAATTCTAAGCACTTCGTCCTTGGTTAGTTCCACGTGAAGGTCCTTATGTTCATTTCCTGTCCTTACGTTCATTTCCTGTCCTTATGTTCATTTCCTGTCCTTATGTTCATTTCCTGTCCTTATGTTCATTTCCTGTCCTTATGTTCATTTCCTGTGGCTTGTCAAGACTCAGGGTGGAATTTAGCCAAGCCCGTTTTATTAAAGTAGTTAATTGCGTTAAAGTATTCCACCATCCGTTTTATGCCAGACTGCAATAATTCAAGCTTCATTCGAAGCCGTGGTCCTCACAAAGCTAAGTGGTATTGATCAGATGAATATGTCTTCATATAGATGATATTACGCCACAAAAATGAAAGATTACACTTCCTTGTTTTATTTTGAAGGCTCTCAAGAACTCAAACATTGTAGGAAAGTTTTACGCGAATTACAAACATTTACCAGAAACACTGCCCAGTAAATAAACTACAACCATTTGGCAAAAACCTTTTGGGTATCCTAAAAGTAGAGACAGTATCAAAACCAATTTACAATTCAATTACACCACTTAAAACGTGTTTATTCGCAAGAAAGTCAAGGACCCAAAAAGAACAAATACCACTAAAGCACCAGTTTTCCAAAATGAATATTCGCTATGAAGGTGTATCCGTTTGGCCTAGAAGCGTGACTTTATACCATACACAAAGAATTCGTGTAATAGGGCACGCTATTATCAGCAACTAAACCATTTTGCAGGAATAATTTGAACACTTTCCCACTAGGATGGAAACTGGCCTTCGCCGGATTTTGAAACTACTTGCTTAAGCACATAGTATATGCTGTGGGCATTTTCAACATCACTTTATGGTACCTTGCGATCAACTGAAACTTAGGTGGAAGCTTCTCTGCTTCCTCAAACAAAAGCCACACGGACACAGAAAAGGTATTTAATATTCGTTTCTTCATCAATTTCCTGTTCGACCATAAAAGTTGGTGAATACCAAATCCCCCACTTTGACATCGGAAAATTCGATTGAGATGCTTCCGCAGGAAAAAGGTAGTTTGGGAAAAGTACTTGGTTGTTTTTGAAGCTTTCCGTCTCCCACTGTATGTTTCCAAACTCAAACTGCTGGCGACAATAGTGTACTCTAGCTGGTAAGCTAGCAATATTGAGCATGATATCCGCAAACTGAGCACTGGTGGTGGAATTCTGAACCAAACCCAAGTAACTGAACTTAAAGTTGGTCACATGCGTTTGTAAGTCATCATATGCATTTGTCACTTGGACATGAGCGCTATCTGGGGGAGCTTCAAACATCAACGTTACCTAAGTTCATTGCTTCTTTCTTCTGTTGGAATGATTCAAAAAAAAAAAATTCAATAGTGGACAGCAATGAAAATGATGTTAAAGAAAACCATAGTATCATAGTGGACTAAAAGAATTGATATTTGGTTGAGTTTTTTGCAATGATGAACGCAAGTGCTTTAGTATCTATACTAAAGTCTCAAGTACTGTTACGGCTGCTTGGGCGCTTACAGGAAATCTTAGGGGTTGGGATTTTTCGTTTGCGCTGTGAGGGCCTTGAAGACCTTTGGCCGAGAGAGAAAACGTTACTCTTGCCGGAAGTTGCTAGAGTGAGCCTGCACTAGTGAGATTTGTGGTATATAAGAACAAGTCCTATTCAATTGGATGATACAGACAACAATAGAGATGCTTCTTACTGCTTCTAGATGACGCCTCACACCGGAAAGGAAGTTCGATGCATAAAAGACATTTGTTAATGGCCAAGTCGTGGGAAATAATCTTACCAAGCACTTGCTCTTAATTCAGGTGCTACTAGGGGCACGAGAGATTGTACTTACAGGTGTATTCATAGGGTACTTGTCATTAGGAATGGTGCATCAGTGCTGTTGGTAATCGGTATACGATGTCTGGGTATACGATGTCTGGGTATACGATCTCTGGGTTTACGATCTCTGGGTTTACTTGTTCCTAGCCTTAATAGCTCCTAGCTTTATTCGCTCCTAGACCTATTAGTCATTACTTGCGTAAATAGTTTCAAACAAAGATCCCTTTTCAAGACCAAGTATCTGGGTGAAGGAGTGCTTTCCAAAGACTTTGATTCAAACTTTTTGCTGAGATACCGGGTAAGTGTGCTTCCATGGAGTTCATGTGCCAATAGCAGTGATTTGCGACAAGATATACCGTAATTCAATAGAAATCTAAGAAGCATGTTTGGCCATGCCCGAACACACCAACATAAACACATGGTGACATCTTCAGTGACCGCCAACCAGCTGGCCTCATTCAAATTAGAAGAAAGTCTAACGTCTTGGTCTAAAGTATAAAGACACATATTTGAGAGTGAAGTATAAAAGTGCTATTTTCGGTTATGAACTGGGTTGCGAATGACAATGGCTGCTGCCCAACTTGAATGTTTGTTTGTTTGTTTGTTTGTTTTTCAAGCATCACACCTTTTTATTTGTTAAAGGGACCACACTTTGCCCGAGGAAACCTCCAAAAAAAGAAAGTGAACAATTCTGGACTATGGCGACCAGTCGGAAAAGCTTTAAACCTCACATGGCACATTCATATTTCTTCTTTGTGTGCTTCGTTCTTTGTGTGCTTCGCCCCATTGCACTAGCTCATATGTTTCCTCGACCAACACATCACATAGGGTACTGAGATAATGGTTCGAATTACTCTTAACCTGCGAGATGGGGTCTTTTCTTAGTGGGTTGTCTGTTTCTACTCTCACCCATAGATATTACCGGTATCGAGGACACAGTCACGCAGAAGATCCAATCCTAAAAGCCGGTTCGGCAGAGAAACCCAAGGTCACTGATGAGAGATTTTCCACTTCAACAACACATAAACCCAGATTGTAGTACCCACTGATCCATCCTCTAAGAGCAACACCTTATACAATGCTGACTGTCAATCTTACTCCACGACGTGCTTGTGGCCATATAAAATTTATATACTTCCATAACCCAGCATTGTCTACCGGCAAACCCGAACAGGGTGTATTTTATTGACAATTCTTTGGGATTTTTTCTTTATTTTCTACAGAAACATTCTTCTACTCTTAATGGCACCCTCGAAATTACACTCCAATGTTTATCCACGTGGCGTTGTGTGTATTTTCTGCGTTCCCGGAAACCGCAATATATAAACCCCGGCATTTCCACATCTATTCTTGGAAAGGCCATTCTTATTTGAACTACTTTTTCTACATAATAAGTTTCAATCTACAATCTTCATTCAACTGCAACCAACAATCTTCCTTCCTACCTGTTTCTTTAGTCTCCTTACAATTTGCAGATTTATAATTATTTCTGACATGATTACCATTTCCAACCATGACTGTCATGTGCACCAAAACTCGCGTTTTCCCAAAACTTACAACTTTAGTTGTGCAAAAAAAAAAGCAAATGGATAAATAATACTGCTAAACACAGAAGCTAAACACATAAGCTAAACACATAAGCTAAACACATAAGCTAAACACACAAGCTAAACACATAAGCTAATACATTTCTTGAGCCTGGCTTTTTCTATACCCTCGAGCTCACCTGCAATTCGAATCTACTAATTATGACTTCAACATTCTAAAAAGTGGTCCTGCACACAGCCGCGGGTTCCACGCATCGCTTGCAATCATCTCTTTTAAACCTTGTATATACTTGACGTTTCACACTTTTCCATTAAACCAACCAAAAGCACGCTGACTTCGTGTGTAAAATAACCTGAACGGAAAACGATATATCCACTGCGTTACTAGATACTTTTTTTTCGAGCTTGTACACTCATTTCTGGTCATATTACACCCCCGTTGCCTGCTCCGTTTGAAAAGACCGGCTCCTTCATCTTTCACACACTACACAATACACTGAGCACCATCTCTCCTAATGATTTGTGCCATTTCCGGAAAAGAAACCTCGGATGCAGTGGTTTCGCCCAAAAGTGGGGGTATTTTTGACCGAAAACTCGCCGAAACTTACGTGACAACCGCCGGCAAAGACCCACTCAATGATGAACCGTTGAATGTCGAAGAATTAGTCAAGATTTCGAGTGGTGGCTTACCTGTTGTGACCCCGCCTTCTCCGGCGGCGTTCAACTCGATCCCCACAATGCTAGCGGCTTTCCAGAACGAGTGGGATGCTATGGCACTTGAGGTTTTTGCCCTCAGAAAACAGCTCCATAGTACGCGCCAGGAATTGAGCTCTGCGCTCTACAAATGCGAGGCAGCTGTGCGAGTTGCTGCTAGGGTGAATCGTGAAAAGGAAGAAGCTCAGCGCACACTCCAGCACATCTCAGAGGCGTTTGCATCAGGAGTCAATGCTCACGAACAAAACGATGTTGTTATGCAGCCTCAAGCAGCGGTCCCCTCAGAGGAGACTTCCAAAATAGAGCCTGCTGGTATTTCCGATGACAAGGGAGACTTCTCCCGTGTGATTTCCCTTGCTCGGGAGGCTCTTTTCGCTGTGCACAAGCAGCTGAAGGTTTCTTTGCCTGTTTCCGCCAAAACAAAAGTTTCTGTGGTGAAATCTCACGAGAAATTGTCTCAGAAAGATCCGCAAACCCTTTTAATCGATACCATCAGCTCCCAGACTCTTTTAACTGGAGAATTTGGCACTTTTAGCCTTCCTGAAGCCAAGACCTACCAACCGTTTCAGGCTGTGGCGTTTGTGCATGACTCGGGATCAGCTAAACCAGTTGGAGTGGATCTGGAAGGTGTGCATGTGCTTTCCTCCGATGAAAAATATCCGTTTCAGCTCGAAAATGTGCGCCAAATTATCACGCACCCGAGCGAACCTTATTTTGTTGTGATTACCAT
This sequence comes from Metschnikowia vanudenii, assembly GCA_030583145.1. Classification (NCBI taxonomy): domain Eukaryota; kingdom Fungi; phylum Ascomycota; class Pichiomycetes; order Serinales; family Metschnikowiaceae; genus Metschnikowia; species Metschnikowia vanudenii. The sequence goes on from JAJMHT010000111.1 coordinate 37,591, forward strand.
GGATGAACGCTGGATTTTAGCGTCTGAATCCGCAATTATTCACACATCAGAGCCTCGCGAGTCTATTTCAGCGGCAGATATTCACGTTGATGGTGCGTTGCTTGGATTGGCTTCTCAAGGGAAGGTTGATATTATAGACTTGACTTCGTTCAACACTGTTTCTTCTATAAGTGTGACGGACTTCGCTAGTGTGTCGAAAATCTCATTTGCGTTGAATGGATACTGGCTTTTGGTGGGCGGAAAGATAAAAAATGAAATTGGGGCTGTGCGCATCTACGACTTGCGGAAAAGCTCATTAGTCCATTCTTTTGAAGTGTCTGCCGATGCAGAATTTGCCATCGATCCATCTTGCCAGGCCTTGGTGGTGTGCGATAAGACCCAGCAGAAGTTTCTGCTCCATTTATATGCGAAAAAGGGCAAGAAGTGGATGGAAAACGTTCACGTTGAAGAATGCGGTTCTCTACATGCTTTGCAAATTGCGTCATCAGCAGAGGAGATACTGCTGTCTAAGAACGTTAAATTTCTGGGCTTACTTGGTGACTTTATCGTGCAGTATTCGATTACCTTGGACTAATTCATTGCATACGGACCAGATACCCAGAACTGTGTATCACCGGGATCATCTGAGTTCATTATTTCAGCAAGTATTTGGACGGTAATGGTTATTCGTTTGTATATTTGGCAACCCCCAGTACTGATCTTTATACTTTGGGAACTATGTGGATCTTTCAAATTCCATGAAGAAAACTAATCATTGTTTCACTACAAGTATTTGATGATTGAGTGGAGACCTTAATCATATCCCCGTTTTTGGAAATTTTGTCTCCTGGGAATAGAGCAATGTGGAAAAGCTGATATCTTGAACTCATTGTAAGGGATGTTCCGTGCTTGACAAATAATATGGTTGAAATTTGTTGATTTGTGCCGTGGCAGTGCAGTTAGCAAATCACGCGAGGGAATAAATCTTGATCGACTTGCTGCGATTAATATGGGCTGGAATTTGTCTTCTATGTACCTTGGCATCATTTGTGGCCTTGAATGTCGAAGGGGTATCTGTTTGTGCGCTAAAAAAATGCATTTTCAAGAGTTGAGACTCCGGATATGCCTAGAATTCGAGAGAAAAAAAAAACAAAAAACAAAAACATCGAAAACTTTCTGTGCTTAGAAGGCTTATTTGTGTTGGGATTAGTGTTGCACAGAAAAGACTGGGGTTTTAACATTTCCATAACTTGCTGGCAGAAGGCAAAACAATTACCAAAGAATTTTAATGGCCTATCTTGATGTATACCAAAAAGCAAAAAAAAGACCTCGAGATTGCCAAATTGAGCCCTTGTTTGGGGGACAACTTAGTCACAAAAATCCCGGAGATTTGCCTTCAAACGTTACATGGCCTTTGCTGGGGCCCTTACTTTACATGCCCTACATCTGGCTGGAGTCCAAAGGGCTGGTTCTGGTCCGTTTAGGCTGGTCCGCTATTCACATGTCTCGATCAAGTCCGATTTCTCGCGGGTATGAAATTCTACTGCACGTGTCAGGTAGGTTGAAGTATCTGGTAAAAGGCTTGTTCGGTTATTTTGGAATAAAGTCTTAGACAAGATGTTCAATCTAGGTGGCGGAGTGAGGCTGCAGTGTATTTTTCAGTGGAGACAAAAGACAATGAATAAATTTGCGGCTTCAGAACGAATCTATAAATTAGAGATGGCTGACTTGGTGACTTGCTGCCCCGCGACTGAAACTTGTATGACGGCATTTCAAAATGAGAATGTGTCCCTTCCTTTGCTCCCTTCAACGGCTTCCAAGGGAAATTGATAGTGCTAGGATTTGATTTAGTGTTTGATTCCAGGCGTCTTGAATTACTACTGACGCAAGTACCGCCACGCACAAAAAAAAAACATGTTTGAATTTCTCAACGAAAGAGAGATTAGCAAGTGAAACATATATTTACCCCACTCGAGGCAACCGAAAATCATGAATTTAATAATTTCCGGGAAACATAATAGCCATGGCAATAAAAAAAGAAAAAAAATGCCCTCCATTACATTTCTCTAATCATTTATCATAGAATAATCACTCAAATCTCATCATATGATGGTTATTTAGTTGGAATCTAACCTAATTTAGCTCTTCTTACAGCTCCAGGGTAATAATACGCCACACATCTTGATAACATCATTCTGAATAATTCTCTTCGACGATTTCATGGATTTGATTAACCTTGGCAGACAATATACCATGATTCCGCACTATTACCAGAATCCTCTGAAACACAAATTGTTCAGAAATCCAAAGAGGATCTTTGAAGATTCAATCAACTGTCTTTGAATATCACAGTAAGCCCCGGAAGAAATAAATGCATTTTATACACCGCCCAACAAGGCGGAGCTTTCAGCCCACAAATCCTAAACCAAATCCTAAACCGCAAGTTGAAAATGAACTTTCAAATTGAACGTACGGACTATAAAAACGTCTGTCAACCATGATAGACTCAAGTTATCCTGGAATCTATCTAGGATTTTGCTTCCAACCCCTTACTCTGGACACAAAAAGCGCCTCACGATGAATGATTTATTGAAGTATGCCGTGTTCGCATTAATGTCAGCCTTACTTTATCCAGCTACTACAGCATACCGTGTTTACGAGGATGATTATCTGAACACAGGTCCATCGTACAAAATACCAGAGGAACAAACAGGAATGTATAGCAAGGACTTTGTGCTCTTCGAAGACTTTGTCGGCCATGACGTGTCTACTCATAGCATTCCGGTGATGAATCTGCGAGATATCCTTGTAAGAACAGAAAGACAATTGGAAGCGTTCATCGACCACCTAAAGATGTTTGTCCATGACACCGAGTTTGACAGCATCAGCTTTGCCGCCGAGAAGAATCACACTTGGAAAGAGTTACACGCAATCGGCATGTTGGTGGAGCGTGTGAGGCCGATCCACCGACCACTTCTAGGCCGGTTCCGCTTCGCCAAACATATGTTTCGGACCATGGAGCAGGCTACTATGGTAATGGCCGATTTTGGCCTCAGGACCGACATGCTCTTGGTGCGGTGCGTGGTGCAGTTGAACGTGGCGCTCTTGGCGTTACCAATCCAGCAAGGCGCCCTGCAACTAGAGATCGATACGTATAAGCAGAAAATCTTGAGGATTCGGCGGATTTTGAACTCTTGGGCTGCCCTGTTTCAAGATGTACCGGACGTGCCACTTGACATTTGGGTGAAGTTTGAGGAGCAGTATGCTAGGGCCCAGTATACTTTGAAGGTGTTTTGGGGACATATTCCAACTTGAAGAACTCTAAGTAGGGTAATTTTGTTGTAATTTTGTTGTAAGTGGTTTTGTATTTGTATCCGCTTTGCGTGAAGTGTCAATAACAACCCTCGTGGGTGTTTTAGTGCCCTAGGGGAATAGTGGTTTCAGGAGAATCGGTTGATCTCAAAGCCCTGAGACGCTTGGAGATTTCTCTTTTGAGAACTTTAAACAATTACCAAAATCACATTAAACTACTTTAAGACATGTTTATTTTCTGAGGTGTCACAATTGTTTTGCAGGGCTTGGTAGCGTGTACCAGTGTCAATACCGGGTATAGTCGTGTCAAATATACAAGACTTGTAGAAACCAACCGCAATGTTATATACTAATTACACAATAAGGGTTTTCCAAAACAAAGGCTTTGTTAGAGGCACACGTAAATTAAATGTCTTTTCCCAATACTTCCTTTGCCGTCAACCTCTGTTAAACATTCACGGATCAACCTTAAATAACGTCACACTGGAGCAGCGTCTTGTGATTTTAATGCCTACATCAAACGCTGAGTCAGAGTGTGATCGGAGCAAAGTGAGTTCACAGCTAGAGGGCTTGAGTCGGTAATTATTCAGTTTACTAAAACTGGGTAGCTCTGCTCAAACAACGTGACCCCGTGAGCGTTCCTACGATCCGTTTGACAAAAAAAAGATTATATCTTGGAAGAATGAAATGTTGTAAACTTTTAATATGCCTCTGCTAAACTTCCGTGAATACTTCGGCCCAAGAATTAAAAAAAGTGGAATGTCGAATTCCAAATCATGAATTAGTATTACAGGTCATTAGTTGATGACATCACTCAAAAAACTTTTACCACAACAAGTTAGCAAGATTCTTTTTCTAATACAATCGCACACGAGTTGATATACACCTTTAAAATGTTTGAAATTTCAGATGTTTGAAGTTGTGGATGTTTGAAGTTGTGGATGTTTGAAATTGTGGATGTTTGAAGTTGTGGATGTTTGAAGTTGTGGATGTTTGAAGTTGTGGATGTTTGAAGTTGTGGATGTTTGAAATTCCGGGTGTTTGAAATTCTGAATGTTTGAAGTTGTGGATGTTTGAAATTCCGGGTGTTTGAAATTCTGGATGTTTGAAATTCTGGATGTTTGAAATTCTGGATGTTCGAAATTCTGGATGTTTGAAATTCTGGATGTTTGAAATCCTCAATAGTTTATATACCTTTCATAGCCGGAACCTTGCAAAATGAAGGGTACCATCTTCTTATAAAGTGACAGTTCTGTTCCACGCAGCCTTCATTATTGCGACATTTTTATCCCGAACGGCGGAGAAAGTATGTTACGCCAAATATTATCTTAACTCAAAAAACTTTAAAGACGTAGCGAGGTCCCTCAAGAACTTAACGGAATAGTGGATCTTTAGCTGTTAAGGTGTAAAGTTGAAATTTGTCCACGTTTTCAATTCTTTCAAGGTTTGTTTACTATTGAAACTCATATCTACTCCAAGTACGAACCAACTTGGACAAAGCCTAGCCCTTGGGTCCGTATTCTGAAGTTGAAAACTTTAACCTATACCCTAAGGTGTCAGAAGTGTACTTCCATCCATACCCAACTTGCATGTGTTTTTTGATAAGAAAATATACCCAAATCCACCGTTATAGACCTGGTATTAGTCTCTATATTATTTATACTTCAATTACCCTCGCCAAAACATTTGAAGGGCACTTTATCAGCCACCCAATACCTGCCCTTTCATACTAGTCTTCCAAGTTTTGGATTTTTCCACCACAGCCTATAGGCGTTCTTGTCAAGACACCAAGAATTGAAAAATTATGGCCCACAAATAATGACTGTTTCAGCAAGCACAAATTCTCACCCTAGTAAGCCCAATACCTAGATAGCACTCCGAAAGACCAACATTTAACTTTTCCCCCATTTCATTTCATTTTCCCAAAAATATAAGAGGCGACACTTACTCTGGCCGCCACTTCACATTTGGATATCTTTTGGACCTAAGTTAAATACTGCTTCCTCATAATGAAGGTTCTGGTGGCCTATAATCTTATTATTCTTTGTTTGACTTCAGTCATACACGCTAAAGCACTTTTCAGAGAAACTTTAACATCCAAACCAAGTGATGTCCACCTAAGTTTCCATAAACATCCACCTAGTGCTGAATCCGCTTCGGAAAACTTGCAAATGTCTCAAGAGAATGTCTCCCGAGATAAAAGAGCAGCCGTATATGGTGTACAAGCCGCAGGGGCTCTGGTTGACTGGTTTATGGCTCAGTTGCGTCTGTTTGTATCCGGAGTTGAGTTCGATGTCACAAGTTTCGAGCGGCAGGAAGATTTCCTAAGGAAAAAGCTCAACGGCATTTCTGTTTGGGTCCGTGATATCCCCGCTCCTTCGCGAGTAATATCCCGCCTCACTTTTGTGGAAACTATGTTTCGTGATATGGTGGATGCGAAAGGGTACTTGAGGTACTATAGCCATATGAGTGGATCCGCTTACCAGTTGTTGTGTAAGGTCATCCACTTCAAAGTGGCGCTCTTAGCAGTGTCCAGTCTCAAAGAACCCTCTTCGGGAAAAGATTCCAATATGAAGACTACTTTAAACAGCTTTTTGAGTAATTTGGACTCTTGGGAACACTCTTTCCAGCAATTATCCGAAGTCGATCCAAGCGTGCTTCGGTTGTTTGAGTCGCAGAAAAAAGATTGTTGGAGAATATTTGCTAACCCATTCACAATGTAGAAAGTCGCCGCCGTAAGTGATGGGTGTTGTGGGTGTTGTGGGTGTTGTGGGTGTTGTGGGTGTTGTGGGTGTTGTGGGTGTTGTGGGTGTTTCGAGTACAAGGAAATTCAGAAACTTTTGTTCATGATTGTTGCGAGTTAAGCAAATTATTTTAGAATTCAGTACTCTACCTGGGACTGAAAGGTTTTCCAGAGGATATCTGGGAGTTTCCAATGGAAATTAAGTGCTCAAAACATGACTTGAGTTTCTTAGCCAAAGTCTTCCTTTATCATTGTCTTAAATCTTTAGTTCTTTTTATCCATTTAATTCAATTTATATTATTCCTCGTTGCATGGATCCTTGGTTGAATCTAAGGTAACAACAATTTCAAAGTTCTTCTGGGTGAGATATAACATATTTTGTTGCATTTACATTCATAGGTTTGTCTAAAACTTGTCTTTCTCAAACTGTCTTCACCACTGGACCTCCAATACTTACCAATATTCCAGTCAGCTTGAAATATGGTGATGAAAGGTAAATACTTTATTGGGTTCGTCTATTTAACATGATATGCGAAAGTGAGACTTGAGCCTTTGCTGGAATAGGCAGCTTTAACAAGTTGTGGAGATACCTAGTAACAACTAAGTTATTAATGGTATGGAAACCCATAGGTGGTGACAAATCACAAGATTGTAACGGAAAGAACCGTTCAAAACAAAGTATGGTAAATTCCTCCTCAAACGGCTCGGTCCCAAAACGGCTCGGTCCCAAAACGCCACAGCCATAAGGCTTAGCTCAGAAGTGACCCATCACTCACTTGAAGATCAATGATACGGTGCATCCTGTTAATCCTGTACCGGCACTATCACACGTGGCTGAAATGCTAAAAGGACGCAGTAACACGTCTATAAGAAGACCCAGAACCCGCGTTTTGTTCTTCTTTCAGTATTATATATGGTGGTGTTTGCACAGCTCCGATGAAAGTGTATCCAGCGTTGATAATCTTGCAATACTTGTTGTACGCGGCTGCCCTTTCAATTCATCTACACACAAACCAAAGCCCCAAAACATGTGTTTGGCTACATCATCCAACCCCACCAACAACCCCACCTACAACCCCACCTACAACCCCACCTACAACCCCATCTATTAATGTCACTAAATCCTGCTGCAAAGGTAGGGATGTATTGAGAGAAAAAGACATAATGCCCGCAACAACACAGTGCAAGAAGCAGAGGAGATGTTGGATTGGTACTTTACGCGGTTGGGATCTTTTATGCGGGACATCCACTTCGACTACAAGAAGTTTCAGAACCAGAGCGAACTTCTTGAATTCCAGCTTGATGGGATCATCGTGTGGGTCCGCGAACTAGCCCCTTCTAGACCGAACCTTTGGGTCAGACTCAGGTTCGCACAACGTATGTTGCGCGCCATGAATGATGCCAAAGGGTACTTAAGTTTCTATGGCCCATTGAAGGGGACTGCTTTCCGATTGTTGTGCAACGTGTTACAGCTCATTCCCGCCCTCATGTTACTTGATAGTAGAACAAAGACGCGCAGCTTTTCGGACGTGGAGCATGTGACTACAGCAGCAAAGTTTCTCCGCATATTAGACTCTTGGGAGCTAGTATTCAAGGAATTGACTGATGTGCATCTCAGTGTTAGTTATCTCTTTCTGTGCCAATGTGCTGAAGCCCGGCGGGCTCTTCGCGAGATCACTTGATGTATGTTGATCCAAGTACGAATGCACTTTGAAAGTATGGTTTTTTAAACATATGTGGCGGTTAATGATGAGGTTTTGTGGATGTTGCCATGAAATGTGTCTATTTCTCATAGTTTACAATGATATATGGAATTGAAAAATACAAAATGACAATGTACCGACAGACCTCGTACTACCGACAGACCTCGTACAGACCTCGTACAGACCTCTGCTTATAGTAAGCACCCTTCATATACACAGAAAAATACTATACTCAAGAAATTCATGTTCGTTTTCGTTGAAGAGAAGAAACTGGTATTGGGAATGTGTGGATTGAGTGGACGAAAAAAAAAAAAAAAAAAAAAAGAGTTGGCACCATAATGTTCGCACTCATTTTGCATTCGATATACTTTGCAGCATTTGCTTTTTAGTTCTTCTTGGTTCTTCTTAGTTCTTTTTTTTTAACTCTTTTTTTAGTTCTTTTTAGTTCTTTTTTAGATTTTTTTTAGCACTTTTTGAATTTTTTCTCCTTCTTCTTGACCGAAAAGCTTCAAAAGGTACAGAGATTTTCTGTATGGTTGATCTTCAGGTTTGTATTGTAGAAATACACCCCCTGACTGATGTTATTTTCTATCTAAAACAGAATGAAATACCGTTGCTGACAATTTGTAAATAGTAGTATTACTCTTAGCACATACATTTCAGATACTTAAGCTGTATGGAAAATATTTATATGCGACAAACGCACCATGAAATACTCATGATGCAATTTACTCAGATATTGCAGACAGGTGCAATTTACTCAGATGTTGCACACAGCTGAGTTTCAAACTGACAGCTGCAAAAATGCCTGCAAATATTCTTCCGTGGCAGTTCATTTGGGTGTCTCTCTCGCCAAAACACAGCATATGTTGGTTTCGGAACTTGCAGTCTGGTCGCTTCATAAAAGCAGGTATTTATTCGAGACGTATTAAATGAGAGTAAGCATGTGGTAGTGTGACGGCTGGTATATTTGACCACTTGTTGTTCGGTAAACCTCACAGCTTATTTACTTCTTATTCCAGAGTCTGAACCGGGGCATGAATCTAATAAAACCGCATTAAAGAACAAGTAAGACGTTTTGTAATATAAATAATTTGAACTAGGTGCCTCGTACCTTGATCTTTCTCGTCACTCTTACCAAGACCCAAACTAATAAGGTCTGGTCTTACAAAAGCTACTCTCACGGAGAAAATAGACTATTGATGGTCTGGAGGAGAGTAAAAGCACTCATTCTTTTGTTTGATTACTTGTGCTACTGAAGCATGTTTGTTCCTCTTCGTTTGCACATCCCTATTACATGACTCTAGCTCGTTTTCTTTGGGACCAAGCCTTCCACAACACCCACCAAATCAAAAGGCTTTATTTGTTTATACTGTGATATCCCTCTCAAACTGAAGTGGCTGCAATACACATGAAAATTGTATGCTGCGGCCAAACTTTCGTCGTTTCATTTCCAAAGAAAGGCCAAATCTATTTCGAATAAAATATTGGAACTCGTTGGCCCTTGTATGAATGTCAGGAGGATCCAAAGTGATCACCTGTTCTGGTTTACGGGGGTCTTCCCGTCTCGCTATCTTCTTTAGAACGAGATCTATAACGATGGCTTTAGACACTAATGAGGGGATTACTTGTTATCATTACTCACTGAAAGAACCATCTGTTTTGGCTGCTTTGCTTACCCTTTCTCGTCTACTTGACTCGATACTTTTATTCCCAAGTATTGCTCTTGAGGCAACTGCACAAAGTTTCCTATATCGGCTATGAGAACAAAAACAAATCAACTCACTTTCATGAATTGCGATTGTGTTTTTCACCAATATCATTTGGAAAACCTTTGGGTTCGTCACACATTTATGTCTTTTTCCTTCTCACACAACAGATTTGTTTTGTTTCTCGTGTATGTGGAAGCACATTACATACACTTCTATTCATCAAATGCCTCCCAACAAGTCAGAATTCTCTGGAATTCTCAACGTGTATAAGAGAGTAAAGAAAGCTTTATTTGTGCTTCCAAAAGGGATTCTGGAATACTCTGTAGACTTCTTGGACATCTTGTGACTAAAGAATGAACTCACAAACGCTTGAATGTTTTTTAAAGACGCAAGTCTATGCCCACTGATGACAGGGATGCACCTCAAAAGAGTATTTCATAGCACCAAAAGAGTATTTCATAGCACCAAAAGAGTATTTCATAGCACCAAAAGAGTATTTCATAGCACCAACAGAAATTTGTACTAACTGGAATCCCATACAAGTGTATTAAAGTCAGTCATGTTATAATTCGAAGACACTCACCTTAGTAGAATTTGTTGGCAATAAAAGGATACTGCGTCAAGTGAAAATCCCAAAACTAATTCCCCACATACCCCTCTTGTGGATTTTTGACACGGTTATCTTTTGTTCTTCGTGCCCACTGCCTTGTACACCAGTATCAGCCACGAATAACCGCGTATAGCCGAACTGATCTTTTGCAAATCATGACACACTGCCAACTACAAAAGGTATGTTTTTTTTTTCCTTTCTTATTTTTTTTTTGTTTTTCTAAGAATCATCCAGTGCCCTTCTGTGGGGTGATAGTAAATAACCATGGCAAAATGTTAACCTGATTGAAATCATCAAAAGGATTGTGCTAAATCAATGAAATGGCTCTTCGTCGTGGTCACTCACAATATAGTTACACGCCAATTATCATCGTCTTTGAGAGTGTGAGCTGCGTTCATCGACAAGGAGCAATCATTTTGAAAAAGACAAAACTTTTCATTTCTCCTAGTGCCACGTTTCTTAAAACAAGGTTACCTGCTCAAATACAGAGCTATTTCTTCGACAGAAGTGCTTGGAAATACCTGAGTAGTGCAGTCCCAAGAAAGTTCACCCATTTCTTTTTAGAATTATTACAGAAAGTGTATTCCTTGGTTCAAAGAGAAGGTCCAAGAATAATACATTCTTTTGCACTGTTGACCGTCAGTGCATCTTGCTGTGGGGCAGCGGATCTTGTGACTCATCATTTGCAGCCCGGTAAGTAGTTAAAAGTGCAACAGTTTGTTAAACACCAAGCCAGACATTCCTCGCCTACTATTCCTGTGACATACCACCGGCATGTGCCTTGGCAACAAAATATGTTTGAAGACTCCAAAGGTCTCGTTAATTTTCTTACACAAGGAGTACAACCGATTTTAGCAACGTTATACACCCAGAAAAGATATGATATACCTCCATACTCTATCTAAGAATTGAGAAACCCAGAAAAGATACAATACACCTCCATAATCTATATCAAAGAATCAGGAAACCCAGAAAAGAAAAAACTATACCTCCATACTCTATCTAAGAATTGAGAAACCCAGAAAAGATACAATACACCTCCATAATCTATATCTAAGAATCGCGAAACCTAGTGTTTAAACATGTAGATACACGCTACTGGCTCGGTAGATAAAACAAGAGAGAGAAATTAGGGCAACCACTCTAACGGTCTTTAAACACCTGAATATACACATCCTCGTGGCTATGTCCATACACAAACCATTAAAGGGGTAGTTTCCGGGTTTGGACAGTCAACATGGAATATCTTTTTACATTTATGGACGTTTCTTGTGCCCAGGTAGACAAGTGCCCTGTCCTATACTGCTGTAAAAGGCTTATACATACATGACAACGGAAGTTGTATCCCGCATATCTAATTGAGGTATTTATCGAGATTTCCATCAAATACCAGAACTTCTACACCAACAAACTCCGCGAGTGACCCACAAACGACCTCTGTATCGAGGTGTTTTGAAGGAAAGCCACCCTAGGTGGATTTTGAGACGTATTGGTGGATTTTGAGACGTATTGGTGGATTTTGAGACGTATTGGTGGATTATTTGTGGATGTTGAAACTTATTAGCAATTTCCCGCATAATTCCATACAAGTTAAGGCCCCTAAAGGGTAATCTGAGAGCAACTGTGTGAAAGGAACATGTACAACGTTGGTAGTTGAGCCATATCCCCATATGAATGTAAGAAGTCATCATCTTGACAACATTTATCAGCTACAACGACTTTACTCTTGCGTATAATGGGACAATTGACATATTCTTTTTTAATTAGGAAAGCAAAGATTCGGGGATTATGGCCTTGGGACTTGTGATGCAGAAATTCGTTTCACACTATACAATGAAAATAAAACACACCACTGCCATCTTTGAGCGGTAAATGAATCTTTCACGACACATATGGACATAAAATTGCCACACTAATTGTGTGGACATTCCTTTCTGTAGGCAGACCTATTGACGTGGTATTTACCTATTTAAATTCCAAGAGTATTCGTTTTAAAACACAAAAATGACACGCCATGTTCTTCGAACGTAGTATACGCCCCAGAATTCTTCAAAAATCACTAAATAACTTACCCCCAATAAGACCTTACCCCCATAAGACCTTACCACCATAAGACCTTACCACCATAAGACCTTACCACCATAAGACCTTGCTCACTTGCTCTTAGTAATACACCCCATGACAGGTATAATTTCCTGGCCTGCCAATTTCGCTTATACATGTCCAAGATACACCAGCAAGCATGATCGAATAACCTCGACCCATATATTCTACACCGTTAAGGGATTTAGAGGGTGTATGAGAGGACCTTAGTGGAAGTGTTTCTCTTACAGCTGATTTCGTAATAGCATAAATTTGTGTGGCTTCCGTTCAACAGGATAGCAATAGACTTAACCAAGGGATTTGGAAGATAAGTCAAAGTGGTACCAAAATCCGAAAACGCGGGGGGAGTATGACCCAAGCAATTTTGCTCATCGACTTGAAAGATTCACTAAAACTCGAACTGGTTTGGTGTCAGCTTGTTTGGTTCAGGCCAACATGGTCAAGAAAGGATGGTGGTGGTGCTGGTATACATCCATGCACCTCACATGATCCACAACTGCGTCTCTCTTGGTGCAATCAAATTTACTAATAATGAACCTGTGATCTTGACCTGTGATGGAAATTCTCTTTGTGTGTTGCCGGATTGTTTTTTCCAAAGCTGAGAAGGGCAAACCAAGCCAGGTGACCAGATTCTGTTTATTCCCCTCACTTACGAGACTGGCAAGGGTTTGAAATCCTGGCCAAGTTTTGTGTTTGAAGTGTCTAGAGGTGATTGAAGACTTCTCTAGAGGAGCCCCTACTTCCTATGGCATTTCTGACTGCCATCCCACAAACGTCTTCAGTCACATCACACCTCTTTGGCATTGGTTAAAAGCAGTGATTCACACGGTTAGGAAGGAGAGTGGAATTGAAGCCCCACCGTACTTATTATCGATGGTTTGAGATAAAATGAACATTATTTTGCCGTGTGGGGATGAGCCATGTATATGGCTGTTAAAATTGTGTTTGATATTCCAGAATACTTGCAATCTTATATTTCGCAATACCAGCTGAAGGAATTGTGCAAGCCCAAATGCGATATAATAAGATATTTTGACTTAGGCTTCTTTATTTGGAGGTAATTTCCATGGAATTCTTCACCGTGAGTCATTGCAAATGCAAAGTTTTTCCCCGTTCACATACTATACCAGTTATTACAAATACTAGTTTCCACGTGCTTAACCCCCATTTCACCTAAAAAAAAAAAAAAAATAGAACTCGGGTATTCCATCTTGAGAAAGGGCTATATAAGAGGCACCTTTCCTAATTCCTTCGAATATTATTTGCAAAGAACTCCTCTTTTTGTATAGAACTCCTCTCTTTTCATAGACCAGCACTTTTGTTTCCCATAAGCAACACGAGAACTCGTTTCTGGTGTCACATTACTGGTATGCTTTTGACCACGGCTGTTCTCACTGCCCCTTCTCCTTTCCAAGAAATGATACCGGGTATTGCAAGAGGACAAATTGAAGACACGTATTTTCAAAAAGCTTTCTTTCTCCAAAATACAAACAATAGGGATATCGAACATGGTTCCATGGCCTTGCAAGAATCCAAAAACCACCTCTCTTGGTTTATTCGTGATTTAAAAGCGTTTTTGTCCGACCTGATTTTCCTTTGGCAAGATTTTGAAGCCGAAACAGACGCCCTCCGTACGGATCTTTATGATATCGAGCTCTCCGTCGAGTTGGATTCCCATCACGGAGAACTTTCAGGAGATCTAGCCTTTTCCAAGCGAATGTTTCACACAATGGTCGATGCCAAGGAGAAGCTAAAGAGGTATTCACGGATTTCTGTTCCTGGGGCAGTATTTCTATACAAAATCATCGAGCTCAATGCTCTTCTTTTTTGCTTTTACGATCCCCATGGAAACCTTGACTTCCTGGGAATTCACTTACAAGAAAAGCTTTGTAATTTTAGTCACTATGTTGAAGTCTGGGCATCCACTCTACGAACGTTGGGAGGTGTTCCTTGGGGGATGATCACCCTATTTGACGCTCAAAGTCGGCAGGCTAGAACCACTATCGCAAGCTTGGGGAAACAGATAGTTGATAAGAAAGAGTGTTTGCATAATTCTGCAGAAGCCAAGGTGTGGTTTGACGAACCAACCTACCCAGACATATGAGTCATGGTGAGATTCCAAGTGACTGTGAAGAGGGAAGAAAGTGTTCTTTTTCTTGTTTAAATATGCTTTTCCACTCCCAGCTGAAAACATCGCAATTGTTTCATCTCAGGCGGAAGAACGCGGTTTCATTTAGGGCAAAATGCTCAAACACGGAGTATAATAAGCTCATTGGATGAAAGATAATCTAGCATAGAACGTAAAGTGAAGTTTGGTTTATCAGATAAGAATGTATTCTTCTTCTATCATGACTAGAATTACGGACTCACCCACCATATACTAGTACATAAGACAAGGGAGGTGTTTATCAAAAGAAGGGAGGTGTTTTAAAATGATTCCCCCCCCCAGCTCAACTCGTCTCTGAAGGGTTTTATTAGCTTTAGCACACAACTTTCTTTGGGCTGATTCCTAACAGTTTGCCTAAAGTAACAAGCATCTTCAGTCAAAAGAAAATTTCCATCTCCCTACACCTGTACACATATACTTGTGTTTAGGATGATTTTCTTCAGTGGCTTTACAAAAGCATCATTTACATACAGCGAGCAATCCACCCACAACGAGCAATCCACCCACACCAAGCAATCCACCCACATTCCTTGACGGAAAGTTTTCTCTCAAGTGCACAAATTTTTGTTGGTAATGTGTTCAAAATGTTGTAGGTTTTGGTCTTCAAGCAGGGTGTTGCCACTCAGATTGCCACATCTGAAAAGGAAATTCCGCCCAAATTATTTAAGCCTACAGAATGGTTGAGAATAATAAAGTCAATTTCATTTGGAACCATTGCCGTTTACTTCAAAGGACGTGTTAGTGAAATATTTGAGTCTTGATTTGGTCTTTATGTTTTTCGAAAGAGATCAACCAGAACATACATGATGCAGACACCATTTAATTTCCTCTGCAGCATAAAAACTGCAATTTGCTCTACAAAAGTCATCGTGAACCAATTTATCATGTCTGACAAAGTAGCCTGTAAGACCTTTCATGGAGCAGTTTGAAACCCCCCCTCCCCCCCCAAAAAAAAAAAAAAAAAAACCAAAAATACCCCCCAAAAAACCAAAAAAATCCAAAAAAAATCCAAAAATTAAAACTGGCTCGACTTCTCCACGGGAGTTCCGCGGGATTTCCGCCACCGAAAAGTGCGACCTTCAAACCCAGTTCCCGGTACACCATCTCGTAAAGGTGGCCGTCATTCCGCGCGGTCCCCCGCATTTGCTCCAGATATAAATACAACGGTAGATCCCCCCAACCCCCGATCCAGATTCCATACACCATAAACCGGATTTGCATCCACAAAATCTGGAATTTGTAAAGTATACGGCTAAATTTGTTTGGCTAGATTTGGCTAGATTTGGCTTGCATTTTCACTATCATTTTGAACTGGAACCCAACAATTCAACAAATCACATCAGTTCAAATCATGACTGATGTCACTATTGAAGAAAGAAAACACGTGGACGAATTGGTCCAGAAATGGCTCGAGATAGACCCCAACAAAAATCTGAGAGCGGAGATCACCAAATTGCGGGAAGAAGGAAACTACCGCGAACTCCGTGGCAGGATGTGGCCGCGGATCCCGTTCGGCACTGCGGGGCTTCGCTCTGCCATGGCTGCGGGTTTTGCGCACATGAATGATGTGACGGTGTTACAGGCATCGCAGGGCTTGGTAGCGTATATTTCGCAAGCTTTAGATGAAAATGGTGGCAATGTTGGAGCCGGTGGAAAACGTCTGTCCATCGTGGTCGGGTATGACCATCGGTACCACTCGCAGAGATTTGCCGAGCTCACTGCGAGTGTGGCCTTGTCCAGCGGCATGGACGTGTACTATCTTGGCTCTGTGGATAAACTTTCCGATGAAAGTCTTAGCGCTGGAGAGAACTATGATGGGAATGCCGCTGAGACTAGTGCCGACCGCAAGTATGTGCATACTCCCATGGTTCCGTTTGCTATCGACCACTATGGTGCTTCGGCCGGAATCATGGTCACAGCGTCTCATAACCCTGCCCGTGATAACGGCTATAAGGTATATTATGGAAACGGTTGCCAGATTATCCCACCTCACGATGCAGGCATTGCAAGCCAAATTGACGCCAACCTCACACCGTGGTCTAGCAAAAATGTCTGGGACGTTCCGGGGAACTTCGCTCGGGCTCTTGCCACCGGTAGTTTGCACCCAGTGAATGAGCACCTCACTACCCTCTATGTGTCTGCAGTGGTCGACCAACTTGCTCAACCGCCAAATCCCCCTTCATTTGGTTTCGTATATACGCCTATACACGGAGTTGGCGCTGACGTGTTTTCAAAGGTTTGTGACCGTCTAGACGTTACTTACACGATTGTTCCTGAACAGGCAATCCCAGACCCTGACTTTCCAACCGTGCGATTCCCTAACCCAGAAGAAGCTGGCGCGCTAGACTTGGCCATCTCTCACGCAAAACGCGCCGGGCATAAGTTGGTCATCGCAAACGACCCAGACGCTGACCGTTTCTCCGTAGCCATCGAGACCAGGTCGGGCACTTGGCGCCAATTGACAGGTAATGAGATTGGAATTCTCTTCGCTGCATATGTGGTTGAAGAGCTCTGTGATCCCGCGGACTTGCCTCGTACTGTGCTTGTGAACTCCACAGTATCTTCGCAACTTCTTCGACTGATGGCCGACAAGGTCGGGTGTCAGTTTATGGATACTTTAACCGGATTCAAGTGGATAGGCAATAAGGCAATTGACTTGAAGAAAGATGGCTACTTGGTGCCTTTTGGGTATGAGGAGGCCATTGGATACATGTTTGGGCTAGTCAACGACAAAGATGGCATTACTGCGAGTGTAGTATGGATGCAGCTCTATGATCAATGGTTTTCCAGTGGTGAAATCGATCCTATTGACAAGCTCGAGCAAATCTACTCGAAGTACGGCTGGTACAAAGAGTGTAATGGCTACTATAAGCTCGATGACTTACTGAAGACCACTCAAATCTTCCAGGACACAATCCGTGCATCATACGATCCCACCAAAGACTATCCCCAAACAATTGGTGACTTCAAGGTGCTCGAGTGGAGAGATCTTACTGTCGGGTTCGAGTCCACGACTTCCGACCAAAAACCCGTTCTTCCCACCGATGCAAGCTCGCAAATGATAACTGCAGTGTTGCAATCCAAGGAATCGTCAAATGAATTTGCTAATGATAAAGTCCGTTTTACGTGTAGAGGGTCGGGAACGGAGCCCAAGCTCAAAGTATATATTGAGGGTATGTCACAGGTGAACGAGGATAGTGCCGAGACGTTGGCTAAAAGGTGCTGGCAGGTGTTGAAAGAAGAGTGGTTTAAGCCGGAAGAGAATGGGTTAGAGGAAGTCGTGTAAGGATGCTTTCGTGGCCAGAAGAGAAAGGAAAAGAGACAGAAGGAAGGAAAAAGAAAAGGTCGAGACAAGAAAAAGGTGAAATGTGAAAATTTGAAATTGAAAACACGTGTAAAATGATGCACATATGAAAAGGTGTCAACATTGATAAACATGTGAAAACATATAAACATGTGACAAACTCATAAACATGTGAAAAACTAATACAGACCCAGGAAACAAAACTATGGCGCATTCTTGAAATCGGTTTTTTTTTTTGGCGCCTCACTGACTGGGCGCACTGCGGGGATCATTTGGCTCCCGAGACGCCAGCAAACCTTAATGAGCCCGGCGCGTTTTGTTCGTAACTACACAACAAAACATGAGAGAAAATTCCATAAAAATTCGAAAATTCCATAAAAATTCGAAAATTCGAAAATTCGAAAATTCGAAAATTCGATTCAAGAAACGGCCCACTCCTCAAACGGACTTCCCTCGATTTATCCGCATGATTTGAAGCGGTCCCCCGTTGACCCATACGGGAATGGCGAAACATAATGGTGCGAACTGCACACAGACGCACATTTCGTGTCAACCACCTTGTTCTTTTTTAACCTCCCAACACCCGATTCTTTAGCCGTGATCCCAGCAAACTCCCACCACAAACAATAAGGACATGCCATCCCTTAAACACGGTGGCTCGGACTTGCCGATGTATGTTTTCTTTTCAAAAAAAAATCTTCAAAATCACAAAAAAATTGCCCAGTATACAAGGACTAAAAGTTCATGTTTATACTTTTACACACTTGGTCGACGGCAACAGACTATAAAATAATATGCTGGTAAGATACCCCATGCCGACGGTGAAAATAAATACTAACTAACTCAGCTATGAGAAAAACCTTCGGCCGAGACGAGCAGGGCGGAGCCTTTTCAAAATTGCCTGGGTGGCGTGTGTGTCGCTACTATTTACTTGGGTTATCTTTAGGCGATACCGCTCACCGGCAGGATACCAAAACAATTCCAATGGTGGAGGGACTGCAGAAGAGGATGACTCCTATCAATTGTACACTGTGACCAAAGATGGTGTAACTGAGGAGGACACAAACAACGCACAAGAGTCTTTTGAAGAGAAGGTGTATAAAGAAACCGTGGAATTCTATGACCTTAATAACTATCTGGGGTCACCCAAGAAGGGCCAGAACGTTTTGTTCTTGATGCCGTTGAGAAACGCCGAGCACGTGTTACCAATGGCTTTCCATAACCTCATGAATTTGACGTATGACCATTCGTTGATTGACATTGCTTTTTTAGTTTCCGACTGTTCTCCTGGCGACACGACGTTGCAAACGGTGTTTGACTACTCCATCGCGCTCCAGAACGGCACTTTGGCTGACGACATGCTAGCCATGGAGGCGGCCAAGAAAAACTCTAATGTCAAGGGTACAAATGAACTCTTCCAGTTGTACATGGACCAAGACTACATGGAAAACGTTCGCAAGGCCTACAACTCGCCTGAGTCCTACCATAGTGGATACAGGACGCCATTCCGCTCGGTTTCGATCTACGTGAAGGATTTCGGACAGGCAATTGGCCAGGGTTTCTCTGATAGACATGCAGTCAAGGTTCAGGGAATCCGTAGAAAGTTGATGGGACGTGCCAGAAACTGGTTGACGGCAAGTGCGCTTAGAGCTGACCACTCTTGGGTGTACTGGAGAGACGTTGATATCGAGACGTGTCCCGGGTCTGTGATCCAGGACTTGATGAAATTTGATTACGACGTCATGGTGCCCAATATCTGGAGACCCCTCCCCACGTATTTGGGTAGTGAGCAGCCGTATGACTTAAACTCGTGGATAGAATCAGAGCCGGCATTAGAATTAGCAAAGAAGCTTCAGGAAGACGATGTGATTGTTGAGGGCTATGCAGAATACCCAACGTATAGAGTGCATTTGGCATACATCCGAGACCCCGAGGGTAATCCGGACGAGGTGGTAGATCTTGACGGTGTGGGCGGAGTGTCAATTCTTGCGAAGGCGAGGATTTTCAGACAAGGAGTGAATTTCCCAGCTCACACGCTTTGGAACCATGCGGAGACCGAGGCATTTGGAAAATTGGCCAAAGCAATGGGTTTCAAGGTAGGTGGGTTGCCTCATTACACCATCTGGCACATCTTCGAGCCCAGTGAAGACGACTTGAAGCACATCGCACAACTTGAAAGAAAGAAGAGGCGAGGAAAGAAGCACACTTAAGAAAATGTGACACTTTCATTTACATTAAGGTTTCGTTATCAAGAATTTGTTCTCCAGACATTGGGGACCAATTGTTATTGGTGAAGCGCTAACAGAAAGTTGCGCCAATCTTTCCATGACAGGACATGTGCGCTTCGTCTTCGGTGGAATGAACCATGGGGCTTTTCTTTAGCTGGACATTTCAATGGCTCCCGAATTACACTAAACTCTTCCATGGGACTTCTGTTCCGTCAGGCCGGATGTCTTGAACAAATCATGTCGATCTAAACAATAATGCTCACCGTCTGGGTATTTGCTACTCCGCTTCCCTTTCCTGATCCAGGGACTATCAGCTGTTCGACTTGAAGTGATACTTCACTGATGCGTGACCGATGTACTATAATCATGTCCTCTTTAGTTAGAGTAAAGAAACAGGTTGTACTAAAAGTGTGCAGGTAGAGCCGTTTCTGTTGAAAAATTTAGGCCAATAAAGTGCCATCTATGTTTTTTTTTTTTTTTCTTTCCTTATTGTGTTTTACTTTTTGGCCACATCATAGCTTCCTGACTCTTATTCCTTATACTTTTTATTATGTGTAGTTCTACGAGGTAATGTATTTTATGGCAAGAGCACGAAAACCAAAAGTAAGCGTCTTCAAAGGGCATGTATTTGAGTGAGTTTGTTTAGGAGCTCAGGCCAAAGTTTCACCTGAAACACATATACACCCAGGTGAATGAGGTAATTGATATCAGCTTCACGATATTCCTTCGGGTAAAGTCATTGGTTATTCTGTCATTTAAGCTTCTTTGCATTGCTTCAGAATGAGCAAGTCAGAAAACCGTGCTACTTTTCTGAAGGATGTATTCCTTATATAACATGTTTTACAGTATTCCAAGCAAAAAAATCTCCGTCAAAACCGTTTGGCAGGATGATACTACTCAATCTCACCAAGCATGAAATTTCTTATTTTCTGACTAATAGTGAAACGGTCTGTAACCAGAGGATAAACCCAACGGAACATTGACAAATTGAACAATTGCTAGAAAGTTTACAAGTCGTTTTTTTAGAAGATTTATGTAGTAGGTTCAAAGCTTCAAGATGTAAATTATCTTGGGATTTTTTTTCAAACGAAGTTAAGTATATGATTGACATTGTTAAAGATGATTTCCAAGAAGTTTGTTTCGTAATTGTTATTCCTTTACTATGATATTGCACTTGTCGACGTCTTTAGCTCATATAAAGATTATAAAAGTCGTCGGTATCATCAATATCATCAATATCATCAATATCATCAATATCATCAACACCGTCAATATCATTATTTGTGGGATGCGAAAATCACGTCTAGTGAATAAATGTCTACGTGACAGTTTGCCAATTGCTTATCACTCAGTAGTTGTGAAATCACTCCACGTTAAGTTAATTTTGATTAACTTCCCAAGTTTCCTTAGAAAATCATTTCTCCACATAAAGTTTATGAAGGCATTATGTTGATATACATGTTAGGGACCAGGTATTATAACGGTTACAGTGAGCCTGTTCGATAATTCAGCAGCAATATCCCGAGGTTGTGAATTTTGAAGATTGCAAAGCTTCCAGTTACCATAACAGCTTACCTTAAAATAGACACAAGAACCAAAATGAAGAGTATAACAGGATTATATTGAAAAAATGAAGCCAATTGTACTGTCACGTGACATGGAATGGAGTGGACGAACCATTGGTAACCCATGCGCGACACGAGCATGGTAGTAGCTGGTCACTCCTGCAATATACTCCGGCAATGGTGGGATTTGTTTGCTTTTATTTGAATTGAGAAGGCGTTTGAAGTAGTCTTCCCTAAGACCTCCCCAAAAAAGTCTAAATTCACAGGCAATTGAAAACAACTTGTATTCATGCCGCGACCACGTTTAGTGACCTAAAATTCCGGAGGGGGCGTACTGCATGGGCGCTGAACCGGGCCTCTTCATGTATTCGGGTCGGGACCAACCTATAATCATACTTATAAATATGTGAGTTCAACACTCACTCCACAAAAGTCAAAGTTCACACCAGCAAACAAATACCCTCTTATGTGGGCTATATCTATTTACCGCATATACGTCAGACTATTCTGCATCATGCCAACAGTATACCTGCTGCATCATGCGCAAAGCATACCTGCGCCTAATAATTAAGTGCATGCGAAATTACATGCTCCAAGTTGTCGAACATTTATTCTTTCTTTTATTCTGTGGACTTTTCTGGCCTTTTGCTGTTTCATATATTCGGAGTTCCCGCGCCTTAGTTCTCTTGTCGCTCTTATGTTTCTTACTGGTGTCCACAGCCCCTTTTCCTCCCTTATTCTTGGGTCACTTAACTTCACAAGGCACCTGATGACCCTGCCTCGTGCTTGTAAAGCACTCCTAGGCCTCAAGTGGTGTCTCTGCCTGAGGAGTGATTCGGAATGCGTGTCTGGAAACAGGCGTGTCCCAGTCAATAACAGCCGAATGAAGCACTCTTCTGTTATCCCAAACAACCACGGTGTTTGGTTCCCATTTTGCTCGTAACTGCAAGTCGTGCGAAAGCTCGATGTGCTCATATAAGTAGTTCAACAAGTAGTCCGACTCTTCTTCCTTCAATTCAACAATCCGCCTGGAAAACGACCTGTTTACGAAAACACTCTTTTTTCCGGTAACGGGATGGACCCTGACCAACGGATGCACATTCGACACGGGGGCTCTTCTCTCGATCCCTCCCTGTGTCCTGGAGTTTTCTGCTTGTTGATCAGAAGAATGCAACACGTGTAATCCATGTAATCTCTTTTGGAACGCGGGCGACAACCGGTTATACGCCTCCTCGGTGTCTGCAAATATAGTATCTCCCCCCGCGTCAGGGCCTTCAAGAACAGAAAAAAATGTTATCCCTGGAGGTTGAAGTTCATATGACACGTCAGAGTGCCACGAGATGGCGTTTGCTCTTTGGGAAAACACCCGGGAAAACTCCGAGGCATCTGCTCTCCGGTAGGTGATGTGCAATTCAGGGTGGTTCAAAGGTGACCCCGAAGTTGGGTGGATGTGGAGTCTTCCGAAGTGTCTGCCAAAGTCGACAGCAAACTGGGGTCCTTTTTGCTGGAAGTCTTGCTCTCTGAACACCACGACACCTCTCTGAGCCACCAAAAGCGCCAACTCGTATTTCCCTTGGTCATCCAACTGTGAGATCTGCACGCCGGTGATTTCACTTCCCAACTTGGGTGTGATTTTCTTCACTTGTTGCCCCCCGTCTTTCGGAAGAAGACTTGCAAAAGATGTGTCTGCCCTGGAACCTGGATCTGTGTGCTTGAATCGCTTCAATGGCCGGTAGTTCTCGTTTGGGTTCCATGTCGGCAAGAAATCCGGGAACTTTGCTTGTTTTCTGTTTTCTTCGTTGACGGTTAGAATCCCGTCGCTGGTGATGTGATCGGTTTCCTTGTTGAAGTGAGTGTCGAAGTCACCAGAATGAGAACTTTGGATGTCAGTCATTAATGGATATTTTCAGATAAACTAGAGACACGCTTGTTTAATTTTATGTTGAAAACATCAAGAAACCCTTGGATCGAGCTCAATTTATATTCTTCCCCAACGTAAACCATCACTCATGATAATGCGTTCGACCCAACATGTCATCGACGCCACACTTCGTCATCGGGTGAAAAACGTGTTACAAAATTTTCTAAAGAGTTTCCACTGTGTCTTTTGGCCTAGTTGTTAGAATTTTGGCAAGAAAAAACGAAGCCACAGTGTCTCCATGTTTGTCATCACCAAAATCTAGGCTCTTTTTAAATTAGTAATACGTTCGCATCAAAGACATCTTTCTCTCATTTGTGATATATCGGTTTTTTCCCCTAAATTCCTTGGTTAAATGACATTTAACATGAACAATCAAGTCTTTAGACATTTTCTTGATCAATTCTTTTTTTTTTTTAGTTATTTTAAAAATATGTATTTTCGAATGTATTCATCGACATTTCCAAGATGAACTAGACTTCCTGGTAGTACGCAGGAACGTATTATGCCGGTGCATGTGTCCAATAACAAAACCTTTTTTTTTTTTTGAAACTTTGGTTCTTCGTTCAACGCCAATTGTATTTCACCAGTTTTAGCTCTCTGCAAAAGCAGATTCGTGAGCATTTTATGAATTTCTGGTTGCTTTCTAAGAAAACCCCTTGAATTTTGCTTTTACCACGATGCATCCAACAACAATATTAGCTAATTAAACAAAGGCACTGACCAACATCATTCTGTAAGAGTTTACCTTGTTACGAAAATGGTAGAAGAATATATTTCAGGCCCCAACCCTCTCCAAAAGTCGAACCCAACTCCCGCAAAATCAGGTGTTGCGTCATTTGTTTGAAAGTCCTGGAGCTTTAATTGGAACACGTATTTTTGCAGGAACCCCTGTTTTCATGTGTTATTTTCCAGGTAAGACTCTAATTTTGCCTTGACTGTTATTTACTTTGGGTGGAATCTTTACTATGCGGCTGTGCCAGTCGGTAAAGGTAATACAAACGCTCCCTACGTCTGGGTAAATTTGTGTTTTGCAAGCCAACTTCTCCAGTAGAGCAGTGGCTCGGTTATTAGGTGGCCTAATCATATAAGGGGTCTTGTGTTCACAATGAAAAGATTGTATAGCCTTGAAATTGGCAAGTTAATTACCACCCGAGGTATACAAGATCTCTCTTCTGTATCATTACTGTGTATCTATTCATCACACAATGTTCTTGGAGGATAGATATTTATTATGGGTTTCATGAGAAGGCTTTTTTAAGGCGATAACACCAAAAAGTCTTTTCAATTAGGAAAGCTCCCGACCTTGCACCTCCTTGAATTCATGATTTTATTAGTGAAAGGACCACAGTATCTTCATCATTGCTGATGTTCCGGACCGATAACAATACTAAGTTTAGGTCCTCTTTGTCATGAAGGGCTTTTCAGAAAAGTGTTGGCCTAATCTGGTTTTCTTTGCTTCTTCTTGTATCGCTACTCGAAAATATATAGGCCAGTTCTTTAATTCCCAAGAATTTATAAAACAAACCCAAACAAAAACTAACCCAAACAAAACCAAACCTAACCCAAACAAAACCAAACCTAACCCAAACAAAACCAAAACTAACCCAAACAAAACCAAAACTAACCCAAACAAAAACCATCAGGAAGTTCTGGTAAATTTATCGCAACAGCTTCCACTCACAAAGGTTTCGAAATACCATGGCCACAAACGTACAATTTCATCAAAGCAAAGACTTTAGAATCGTTCCAGTTTGTTTCATACTTCATAAGAGACGTTGAGACATTCAAATCTAAGTTTATAGCAAACTCAACACTTCTTCCCATTAAAAGGACCCAGTCCAGTGTGACTTTTTCTTCAAAAAACACCGAAGCGAAAATTCAAAAGCCCAACCAGTCAAGATTTTCTGCTTGGGTGACCCTAATTGGAGATCTTGCTGGCCAATATATTGATTGCGGTACTTGCCAGGATCAAATCGCTCTTTAGCATTAATTTCTTCGAAAAAGGCAAGCTTGTCAATCCCTGCAGCACACTCTTAATCTTATCCAAACGAGTCCTACACTCGGAAATCTTATTTGCGTAGCCAAAAACATCGGGGTCCGGCACACCTTCGTCGTTGACCAACAACAAAAGCAGGAGGGAGAGCTCGTTGACAGCATAAATCAAATAATCGCCCTGACAACCAGAATTCCGGAAGGTGTTCCAGAAATCACGTGCCAGTCTCATGGCAGAAAACATATTGGTGACAAACTGGATCTTTTGCCTCATACTGGTGGACATTGGTGGCATTTGTAACATGGCCAAGTTTAAGGTGGTTATTTCTTCGGCGAAACTTTTCTCCCGAGTGTCAAAGGCCACCACTTCAAAGGATGATTCATTGACCAATGCTTTGAGGTCTGTCACAAGACTTTGCGCCAGCAAAGCCAAATGATGCTCTTGTTTGTTGGGGATATGGTGGGATCTTCTATACACTTTGGCATAGCTCGGGGGGACTGCCATGACCCAGGAAAAAATTGCTGCTGCAAAAACTAAAAAGGTGTTGGATTTCATGTTCATTATGATGATATAATGTAGGTATGTAAGTATAATAAGGTAAACTAACACAAAAAAAACGCACAAAAATAAATACAGAGCTTATATTACCGGTATTTATACAGGGCTCTTTCCTTTTGGAAGAAGAGGCGATGCTCCATCTGTTGATAATTACCTCAGGAGTGGTTTTGGACAAATTTCCAGACTTCTCTTGGTGAGCATGCTTCTGCGAAGTGCGGGCAGAATTTCAACCGGGGAATGTTATCTTCTACAGAGTCACTAAACCGGCCATTGTCTCTTATATTTCTTGAAAGAGAAGTGTTTTTGAAAGTTTGAAAAAGAAGAAAAAAGAACTAAAAAAACAAAAACATACGACAAACTTTGGCGGTGTTTTGAAAGCTTCTCGTGTGTTTCGTTGGTCCTTAATTCCGTGGCCACGTCCATATGCCCGGTATTGCAAATGGGTACAAATAATGATAACAAGTCAGGCTATTTTCATCAGCAGAAGAAGAAAAAAAAAAAAAAAAAAAAGAGGAAAAGCTTCAAATCTTGGATACCACAATAGAATATCCCTGAAGTTCGTTTTTCTCGATCGATTCGATTGATTTCATATTCCCTTGTACTTTGCTTGGTATTGCTGCGTGCTCGCTTGCGGGTATAGGAGCGCAACGAGGCATAAGCGAGAGAATAAAACCATCACAATAAAGGCCAGGAATGTCCGGGATATTAGAAGGAAAGAGCCACAAAGGAGAAAAAAGTAAGACAAAAGTAAGAAAATTATCGACAAAAGAAAATATCCTTTCATTCAAATATGCACAAAAACACTTGTAATCAAAAAGGATCTCCGGTCGTTTTTTCCTCTCTCTATCGAATGTATTGTTTAATATTGGACGATAAACGTGAACACCGCGAAACCACCAGGGTGAACAAAGCCCGCACTTTCTTATTGTTAAATCACATCGATCAGAAAATATAACAGACTATACCAGGAAAGAGATGTAAAAAGAACGGAGAAAGAACGGAGAAAGAACGGAGAAAGAACGGAGAAAGAACGGAGAAAGAACGGAGAAAGAACGGAGAAAGAACGTAGAAAGAACGGAGAAAAACGTAGGAAAACGTAGAAAAACGTAGAAAGAAAATAAGAAAAAAACCCAACCCAACCCAACACAAAAAAACAACACCAAAAGTGGGGCTGCTTACCTATGCTTTGCTTCTTGTCTTGAGTGGGAATAAAATAATATCTACTTGCGCCAAACATTCTGCTTGGTAAATCTTGGCGTTTTAAGTGGTTTGTAACCCGGAAAACCACATGTTAACGACTTCAAAAGGGGGGCGAAGAAAAGGGGAGTTTGCGGAAACGGAGAATTCCCTATTGTCTTGGGCTTTATTGATGAGAAAGCGTGACCAATAGGTAATAGGATTTCCAAAACAAAAAAACACAACCTTTGGTGGGTTTCCTTTTGTTGAAAACAGATGTGGTCTACCCATTTAATTTAAGGTAAGCCTGACGGCTCACAAGGCAACGAACTCCCCTTGGGTTTCAATACCTTATATAGCATATAGTAAAAAGCATTGTTTTTCTTTTTTTTTTTTTTTTTTTTTTGTGCGTTACAAAAAAGTAAAAATGGAACCACCATGAAATATATCTGGGCTAAACCCAACCCATAATCCAATAAACCCAACCCATAATCCAATAAACCCAACCCATAATCCAATAAACCCAACCCATATTCCAATAAAC
>JAJMHT010000112.1:0-64495 GCA_030583145.1 Metschnikowia vanudenii
CCGGCTGGTTAATATGTCTTGTGTATTTCAGTGATGATAAGTAAAGGTAGCAATCTCCAGAGGATATCGCTGCCTGTTTATATAGTTTCCATATGGTGTGTCTATAAGAGACGATTGCTAATAGAGGGATGACTAATGCGGGACGAGACCATAGACGAGTCACGTGAAGAGTTAGTCGAATGATATGAGGTCCCTAACACACATGGATATGATATTTCTATAAATCCGCCTTTCGTTTTTATAGTCATTGTTTTCCGCTCATTAAATACCAGTCAATGTACAAACAATGATCATGGCTATGGCAACCAGCTTTGAAGCCGGGTGAACATTGCTATGAACTCGCTACATACAGAATTGCACACCTTTTGAGACGTAGGTTTCGTTAGCTCCAACAGAGGCGCTGCTAAGTTCTTTAGCATAATGGACACCTGCGTGAGCTGGTTACCAAGCATTACTTGGGCAGTAAAAGGCAAAGACAAAGCTTCTTTGGTCTTGCCACGTAAGTGATTAAAGAGTTCCCGGTGGAGGTACACTCGGATTGCATATCCATCTTCTTCGAAATTAGGAGCACCAAGGGGATCATAAAGAGCCCAAAGTCTGACGTTTAGGTCTACCACAGCCCACACTAATTCTCTTCCAGGGGATTTCAACGAGGCAATGTACTTGAACATAGCGATGGAGTCGTACATAGCCTGAAACATCAGTGTGGCAAAAGTGAGGTGTTTGAAGAGGTCACTTTCTTGGGTTACAACTCGTTGGACATCGGTTGTTATTTTTGATAACTCCCGGTGAAGGTCTGATGCTTTTAGTTCGAATCCACGTGCATTAAAGATAGAATCGTGGACGAGATCCTTCAACTTCATAACGAAATTTGTCAAGTGCTCTTCTAAAGTGTTTTCCGTTACCTCGATCTCAAACTCTTCTTCATCTGAAAGTACATCCACCTTATGCATCGCCTCGAAAGTATCAGGAATACCAGCTAGCTCCTCTGGAGTGATTGGTCTAGCGAGGTCTCTCTTCCAATTTGGACTCACCGGGTTGAAATCTGACAAGGAATTTGATGCCACGATCGCTTGCGAACACAAAAGAAAAATCGATGTAATCGAGAGATATGATTGCATATCTCGTAGAAGGCCAAGATGAAAATACAAAAGAGAAAATTAAATCGAGTGCACCAATTGTAGGAATGACACAAGCTTATAAATATTCAAATAGCCAAATGAAACACGCAAAAGGATGGCAATACTCCTTAAACTCAATGTTTAGAACGTAAATCTCTGCCGCAAGTGATTTAGGGAATTATCTGGGCTGTAGTAGTTAATAATTTTGAAAGAAAATCTCTTTCTTGGTAAACACGAATTTGAGAGAATCACTTCATTTGGTTATATGAATTTACCACACGAACCAATGTCGGAGTTACTTCCCAAGCTTAATAACAAAAGACCAACTTAAAAAGTACCACGCAAACAACGTCTAACTCTATTCTCTTGTCCTGGAATTCATTATAGTCGTGCAATCCATTATAGTCCTGGAACTCATTATAAACAGCCCGGTTTGAAATTAAACGACTTTTTCTTCGCATTCCTCATGCCACCCAGATGAAGTGCCTGGCCCTTGGTAATTCTACTGGGAAGCTCACCTGTTCTCTTTGACAACTGTAATGGCAGATTGAAAATGTAGTTTGGGGACTTCTTTTGGGGACTTCAGCCGCGATAATTTGCTCTGTTTTTGCCGGTCTCTTGATTTAATCAAAAGGTGCTGGAATTCTCACGAAAAAAAGGTGTTTTGTTAGTATGTGAGATTCCGTGCCACTGAAAATCATCCATCACTCTTTCTATTAACAAATTTGCGTCCTGAAAGAAGGAAATAAATTAGAATACTGTCGTGCCCATTATTCCAAGTAGAAACGTAAACTTCAAAGCAGATCCTCAGCCTCATTTACTTTGTCAGGTTAATAGGGTATCAACTATATTCCATGTTTTTAAAGGCTGGTAAAACATTTCTTACCAGCCACTTGAAGGAAGGGTATTTCATCAGGGTAAACGAACTTAGTGGTGAACTGGAGAGGCTCTTGTTTGCATTGGAGTTATGCTTTGAAACTGCTGGTTAAATCTTACTTTTCACACGAATACGCCATGTGTTCTACTATGGAACCTGGCCTTTTCGAGTATATTCTTACCGAATGAGTTTGGGGTAGAAAGTAGCTAATGCAAAAACTCAAACAACTGCCACAGTTTTTACGGTGATGCAATCATTCTCCGTTGGCCTTTTGCTTTCCCATGTAAAAAGCCTTAGGCCCTACTTTTTTTCCTTGAAACTCTTGAGGTTCAGGTGAATCATGGTTCAGGTGAATCATGAGGGTACATCCGCATTTCATTCTTGTCAATGAATTGTAATGAAAGTGGATTACCCCCACACGCAAATTCCTCCCAACACATCTCAAGAAAAAAGCAGGCGCTTTACTTTGGGCCAACAAAAAATGCATGCTCTAAAAAACTAGTGCACAACACTCAAAAACATTTTACGGTGGTCGACATCACAACAAAGGTTACTATAGTCACCAATACAAATTCTCGGACAAAAATCAAAAAGCTAAACAATTTGATTTCATCCTGAAAAAGGTATTGAGTAACTTGTCAGACTGCCGCTTGTGCCCACCCTCAGCTGAGTCTTCCGAAGAAGCATTCAAAAAAGGGTCAAGATCATCGCTCCTTTTGATAACACACAATCACGAGGAAAGGAGTTGTAGTAAAAGGCAAACAAATTGTAGATGACCAGACCGCAAAGGATCATGGACAAGCTAAATTGGTTCTCACTTTGAGGGCGCAAGGGTATCTTACTCATCAACCAAGTTGGATTCAGTGGCTCTTTAGAAGAGTCATTGTGGAACGTGACCTATAGAAATGATCCTATGAAGTACGTCGACAAAGAAAAAAAAGAAAAACCAGGTAAGGTGGGTGCGGGCCATCCCCTTATATACCCCAGTGCGATGGCTTGGCCGGGTAACCCTTCGCTTCTTTAGCGCAGTGGGGCTCACCGCCGGGGAAGTTGATGTGCAAACCCAAGTGACAAAACATCCACACATCCCGTGTAATGAACAGACTTACAATTCAGGCTTCTGTAGGCTCCATCAGATACCCATAACATCACAAGACGAAGCCAGTATTAAGACTGAAACAAAGTGGACTCTTCAAATTGGGCCAGTGTAAACTTCAAATTTTGAGAAATCAGAAAAAAAAAAGCAAATTCTGGAACTGTCTACCGTTGGAGCCCCAGATTGCGATTGTGGCTTCAATCTACATGTTTAAACTACCGAAGAATGCATTTGCTAATGTCCCATGCCCCAACAAGGCTCTGAGTGGGGTATGTGGAATTACCAATTGTCTTTTCAACCATGAAACAGCAAAACGAAATTCGGAACTACCTCATGATACCCGGAAAAGGGCAAAAACTTCTGATGAAAGCAACGACACATCAGCAATAATAAATAGCTCAAATCACAGAAGTGATCCAAAGTACCAGCCGAATTCCCTGGATATTAATGTCAAAAAAGAACAGTCTGCTCCTGCTCCTGCCAAAAAGGATCTACTGTTTGTGCTTCCCAAAGATATAGTTTCAGATGTTTTGATACCACGCAATGAAAGAACAGAAAATGCTAAAAGAATTTCAAAGTTCATCCAGTCTTCCAAGTCTAGCTTGACTCCAAATCGACAGGCCATAGATGTGGAGTTCAATTTTGCAAGCAAAAGCACAAGTCTTGGCGATTACCGCAATAAAGTAAATGATTACTTGGGAATCAAGGACTCAAATACTCATGCTACTGACCCTAAACATATCTTCCCTCTTGATGTGACGCCGTCGCCCGCGTTGCTCCCCGTGCGGCGGAAGTTCATTGAGCTTTTCGTAGAGGCAATAAGACGAACGTACCCGGCGCTCAAAACACCCGTCTGGACGGCTATTGAGGAGGAGTTCAAGATCGCCAGCACCAATTCTACAGCCACGTATACCCTAGCCATCAAGCGCAAACTCTACGAGATAAACCATCCGGAGAAAGTCAAGAAACCCGTTTCTCACAAACCATCCAAAGAAGAGTACCTCAAGGAGTTGCAAAAGCTATGCATCCCACGCGATAAACTTGTTAAATGGGGATTTATCATGGATATTCCCCAACCCATCGCCGGGCCCGAATCAGTGCGTCAATGTAATCGGTGCAAAATGGAATTCAAGCTTGAAGACTCGTCAAAAGTCGTTGATTGTAGATACCATCAGGGCCGTTTAGTTAAAAATGAACATAAGGTGCGTGTTTACCTGTGCTGTGGCGGCGTTTTTGGTGAAACCGATACCGATCCGTGCACAAAGGGCGAACACCATGTCTTCTATTGGTCGAACCCCGAAGAAATGCACCATTTTCTTCCCTTCATTGAGACACGGCATGCATGGAGCCCTCGTAAGGGCAGTCTTGAAGCCGTTGGAATTGACTGTGAGATGGGCTTCACGACTAAAGGCTTTGAGCTTTTGCGTATCACAGCCATCGACTTTTTCTCTGGAGAGGAGGTGTTAGATATTCTTGTGCGACCCAAGGGAAAGGTTCTTGACTTGAACACGCGATGGTCAGGCGTGGCAGAGATCAAGGAAGAGGCTCTTACTTTTGAGGATCTGATCACGTTGCTTGGGGAAATCGTGGATGCTAACACCGTCATGATAGGTCATGGTTTGGAAAACGATATGAACGCTATGAGACTCATCCATGAAAAAATCGTCGACACAGCAGTGCTCTATCCTAAACACAAGACGTCCCCTACATTCAGATTCTCACTTAAACAATTATCCTTCCAGTATTTGGGACGGGCGATTCA
The DNA here is from genome assembly GCA_030583145.1 of Metschnikowia vanudenii. NCBI lineage: Eukaryota > Fungi > Ascomycota > Pichiomycetes > Serinales > Metschnikowiaceae > Metschnikowia > Metschnikowia vanudenii. The sequence continues at coordinate 4,857 of JAJMHT010000112.1, forward strand.
AGCAGGTGAACACGATAGTGGAGAGGATTCATTGGCTGCGATTGATGTGACGAAGTATTTCATCGAGCAAGACCTCGAACGGGCCAAGCGGGGTTGAAACAACCGCGTTGTGGAAGTCCAAAGATGAAAATTGAATAATAAACTACAAAGCATCTTCTTATAGCATGTACTACGGAAAGATAAGGGACTGTGATAAATAGGCATGGAGAGAGAAGAGTTTGGAAGTGGAGAAGAGTCTGATTTCGAAATAGAGGTGTTATTCATAAAGCTTAAGTCGAGGGTTGTTTGTGTTGGCAACTGTTTTCTTGCATGAGGCAGTTCTTCCGGACTGGCAGAAAAATACCCCGGTCAAAGGAATGTGCACCACGGCTTTGGCACCTTCAAACACGGTCAGGAATTCCGGGTTGAGCTTACTGAATGTGCATTGCTCCGGTACAGTGACCAGCACCTGGAGGTTCACCTGCAACACTTTCTCCTGATACATAGCTTGCATCAACTGGTGGTAGCTGGACTCGCATTCCAAGCCATAGTTAAGATTGGCAAAGTCATAAAAATGGAAGTCGAAATCCGGAAGTTCTTCAATATAGGTTTGTGATTTTTGAAGCAACTCGCTTGAGAGTCTATCCACAGTCCCGTGCACAGACACGTGGAAATTGGGGGAGGGACTGACGATTTCAGCAAATCGCGTGTTGAGATTGAGATTGCATGGCGAGGCTGGGTATTCATGATGCACTAGGGAGAAAGACTTAATGAAGTATCGAATGTGGGACTTGTTCACACAATAGGGATCGCTGGTGTACTGTAGTGCAATGCTGCCGAAGTTTGAAATGTAGTTTTCATTGATTGTGTCTCTGAGATTGTACGCATCAGAGTAGAACCCGTAAAGCATGCTACTGACCATTTTTGCATCGTGGGTTTTCGTGGACACTTTGTGGATTGGTTTTTGTGCCACAATGAGACCATGAGCTAGGGTAATGAAGAAGAAAAGCCATAGCATTATGAGCAAAAAGAAAGGAGAAGAAAACCGGAAGTGTGGGTGATGAAGCTTGTGAAGTTGTGGATGTCCAGAGTGCAAAGTGGGTGCGAAATGGGTGCAAATGAAATGATCGCGATTTTTCTAGTCCAGAGAGCAGCTAGTGGGACAGGCTAAAGGCTTTAGGGTGCTGTTTTCAGCAGGCTTATTTTATTTACCTTTTTCCCTTTAGATGCCAGAAAAATCCATGCTTTGGAAACTTTAGAAAGATAGACATTCAATTGTTCGAACTTTGGCTTTGGCCCTTTTTGTAGTTCCCAGGCCACTTCTATGAACAACCAGGCAATGCGGAGCCAGTTGAGTGTACTTGAAAGACAGAACGCATTAGTTAAGTGTAGTTTCTCTTGTTGTTTTCTTCTTGTCTTGTTTTTCTTTTGGCTTATCTCTTTTACAAGTAGTGGTTTTTTCTAATAAGGCCATTTCACCTCTTGGATATGCTTAATTACTAGCTGCTTAGTTACTAGCTGCTTAGTTACTAGCACAACTAGTTTCGGTAAACATTTGCAATTGAATAGTTTTTGTTCAGCAAAAGGAAGTGCTTAACACAACTGAATCCTGTGTCTTCATCCAAGAGACAAATTTAAGGCCATATTATGAAAATAGAGACTTAATTATGCGTGTACTGTGAACTTTGAAGCAGGTTTCTTGTAGCATGATTTCTGGGGCAGTCATAATGTCGCCAGGTAAACTGGTCTATATATTCCTTCATTTCTTGATTAAAGAAAATTTAGAAAGTCAACTTTGAGTTTCAGTTTTGACAAACGAATCGTTTCAACTCTTGTAAGTAGGTGTGAATATTTTATTATACAACATTTATTTGGTGTAATTTTGAAAGTTTTGAGAAAGTTGTTAGGGACCTCATATCATTCGACTAACTCTTCACGTGACTCGTCTATGGTCTCGTCCCGCATTAGTCATCCCTCTATTAGCAATCGTCTCTTATAGACACACCATATGGAAACTATATAAACAGGCAGCGATATCCTCTGGAGATTGCTACCTTTACTCATCATCACTGAAATACACAAGACATATTAACCAGCCGGACTACCTAGATCCTGACAAAAGTAGTTGTTTTTAGCAGAAAAAAAGTCACCACCAGGTTGCAAAAAAAGAGTGGCACCCAAGAATTTCCCAAGATTTTGTTAATTGTTCAAAGAAGTGAGTTTTTTTTATACTGAAGCAAAAATGAATCTTAAAGCCTTCTGAAAAAGAACAAGAAATAAAATACACTTCACATGAAGGTTTCTTGAAAAGCTTGGAATTGGAAATCTTGTTTGGTGCTGCGAACACCAATAAAGTCTACCTTACTTCAACGTATATTCGCGGATCTATACAGGCATAGACTACAACAAACCTCTAACACAAGGAACGATTTTTTTCGTTAGAGGGATTCAAAAATTTTACAAGTGTGGATTACATACTCAGACAGTCACCTGAAGCAAAGCTTTCTCAAAAGATTGAATCCGGGAGAAAAGGTGTGAACTTATTTTCATGAAACAGCTGCGGGAGAAACATTGGGTGGCTTAAATAAATCGAATGCAGAAACCCGCGTATCAGAAAATTATAAAGCATATAAGAGGATTTCATAACTTAAAGCGTAATAATTAACTTGAAGAATATAATGAAATCTCATAATATTCTTGGAAGAGACACCCTCGGCGAAGCATGATTCCTAGATTCAGGCGTGCGGCTGCGTTTGCCTGTCGTGTCTACCAAGTCGCTCCTGGAAACACCACCGTGGTCACAATCACGCGACATTTGCCATGAATAAACGCAGAGCAAAAGTAGTCCTATTCTTTTAAAGCTAATGATGAACAATACCTTAGGATTGTTTCTCAAACTTCTATATTATCGTGATAATTTCACCCTTATTTCGAGTAAATTAGTTTCTTGGTTACCGTGTTTCACTGGGGCCTACGAAACGCGCGTGTCTGATAGAGACGCGGTGCTGGGTGCTACGCGTGTCCCGGCCACGTTCTTTACATAAAGCGAAAAAGAGACAGACACCTACAAAAGTGGATATTTGCTCAGTTTTTTTTTTTTTTTCTTCTCTTACCTCCTCTTATTTCTTTCATATCCTGACTTTTTTTTTTCCACTTTACTTTATACCCCTCAATTCCAGAATAACGCTAAGTTCGAACGGAATTTGTTTTTTACCTTTTTATTTTCTACAAACATTAAGCACTACCCCACGGGTTTTTTAGGGGCTTAACTGTGCTACATCACCACTTGGAAGATACCTTTTACTCAATCAGCTGCAAATCAACACCGGTTGAAAACAAAGGAAGAAAACACGCATAAATATGTCGAAGGTCACTCCAAACAGAAAGTCTCCAAAGCTTAAAACGGGCAACAGTTCCTCCAACAAGAAACAGCTGTCGTTGTTGTCGTTCTTTAAGCCTGTGGCTTCGAAGTCCCAGCACAATCTAAGCTCATCTCCACTAAAGGCCAAGTCTGTTTTTCCAGAACCAGACAAGGAAATGGACACTTCCGCGTTGAACTTGGCCGCAGATACGCCATTGACTTCGGAGTCCGATGCCATGCCACGACCAACCTCTGCAATGAAAAAGCCACCCCCACAAGACATGCGCTCATCTCCAGTGAAAGCTCCTAAACCTTGTATTTCTGGAGATAATGACTTGGATACCAAAAACAAGCAGTCTTTGGAAACTGATTTCAAGGGCGCGAAAGACGATTTGATTCAGGAGATCGAGCAGAAAGAGAATATTGCTCCAACTAGCCTCACACAGACGAAGGCGAAACCAACCGCAGTTTCGAAACGGGGCCGGAAGAAGAATGCTGTTTCATACGTAGAATCAGATGCTGAAGCCTCCGACTCTGAAAACGTTTCTGTGCAACGGAAAAGAAGAAGAGTCGTTGATAGCGAGGACGAGGATGAGCCTGCTTTTCAACCAGAAAATGACGAAGATGACGATGACCATATGAGCGATTTCGTCGTAGAAGAAAGCGACCATAGTGGCGCGGAGGATGATATTGCCGAGATTTCAGATGACGAACCACTTTCTAAAAAAGCCCCCACCAGGAAATCAAAAAGCTCTTCCCCCAAAGCTCCTGTCTCTACCCCTTCTGTGTCTTCATTGGGCTCCAAATTTACTGCTAACTCTAGCTATGTGTCTACTCAAGCGTCGACTGTGGTGAAATCCGCTTCTAAACCGCCAACAGCCAAAAAATCATTCGAAAAGGAGAATGAGGAGAGATACCAGTGGCTTGTAAATATCAAAGATGCCGAAAAGCGGTCTGTTGATCATCCAGACTACGATTCACGTACTTTATTTATCCCATCATCTGCTTGGGCCAAGTTCACTGCATTCGAAAAGCAATATTGGGAGATCAAGTCCAAGATGTGGGACACAGTGGTGTTTTTCAAAAAGGGCAAATTCTACGAGTTGTATGAAAACGATGCTATGATTGCAAACACCAAGTTTGACCTCAAGATTGCCGGCGGTGGTCGTGCCAACATGAAGCTTGCCGGAGTGCCCGAAATGTCGTTTGAATACTGGGCTAAGGAATTTATCAGTCTTGGTTATAAAGTGGCCAAGGTCGACCAAAAAGAGAGTATGTTGGCCAAAGAAATGCGCGGTGGAGGAAGCAAGGAGGAGAAGATCATCAAGAGAGAGTTGACCGGAATATTGACCGGAGGAACCTTGACCGATATGGATATGATCAAAGATGATATGGCTACCTTTTGCATGGCCATTAAAGAATCAACCTCCACCACTGGTCAGAAGGTTTTCGGTGTGTGTTTTGTGGATACAGCCACTTCAGAGCTCAATTTCATTGAATTAGTAGATGACGATGAGTGTACGAAGCTCGACACGTTGATCACACAGATCAAACCCAAAGAGGTTTTGTGTGAAAAGCACAACCTATGCTCGACCGCTGTGAAGGCGATCAAGTACAGCGCCCATAACTCGCACCAAATCTGGAACTATTTGAACCCATACTCAGAGTTTTGGGATTACGATACAACGGTAGAACGTTTGGTTGAGAGCAAATACTACCCTGGCGAGGATCTTGACGACTACTCGGGATATCCGGAAATTTTGCTCAAGTTTAAGGATAACCACCCAACTGCCTTCTCTGCGTTCGGCGGTCTCTTGTACTACTTGAAGTCGCTTAAGCTTGACGAGAGCATCATGACGTTAAAGAATATGAAGGAATACCAGATTTCAAAGAGCTCGGCCTCACACATGCTTTTGGATGGTGTGACCTTGAACAATCTCGAGATCCTCAACAACACGTTTGATGGCGGTGAAAAGGGCACCTTGTTCAAGTTGCTCAACAGGGCAATCACACCTTTTGGAAAACGGTTGATGAAGAAATGGGTCCTTTATCCGTTAATGGATATAAGCCTGATCAATCTGAGGTACGATGCTGCAGAGTTTCTTATGAATCATGAACCAGAGTTGCGCGTTAGCTTGGAATCTGCCCTCAACAAATTGCCAGACTTGGAAAGGTTGATTGCCAGGGTCCACAGCAAGACACTCAGATTTAAGGATTTTTTGAAAGTCATCGAGGGTTTCGAGACCATCTCTAAAATCTTCAAAACCTTGAGTTCCCACGATTTACTGCTGGCCGGTGCGATGAACTTATTCATATCTCGCTTTCCAGCGGACCTCCATAAGATTATCGCTTCATGGGAGGATGCTTTTGATCGCGAAGAAGCGTTGAATAATGTTGTTGTGCCTGCTGAGGGTGTTGATACCGAGTTTGACGAATCCACTGGAATAATTAAGAATTTGGAGGCTCAGTTGAACGACCATTTGAGGGCCTACAAGAAGCAATTCAAGTCGCACGAAATTTGCTATAGGGACTCAGGCAAAGAGCTTTTCTTAATTGAGATGCCAATAAAGATCAAGAACGTTCCAAAAGACTGGCAACAAATGGCCGCAACATCCAAAGTCAAGAGATACTGGTCTCCAGAAGTCAGAAAGTTGGTACGTGAGCTCATGGAACAAAAAGAACTCCACAAAACTGTTTGTGAAAACATCGTTGCGAAACTTTACACTCGTTTCGACGTCAACTATAAGACCTGGGTATCGGTGATCAAGTCGGTTGGTTACATTGACTGTCTTGTCGCATTGGCCAAGACATCGGAAACAATGGGCTTCCCAGCTTGCAGGCCCAAGTTTTCCACTTCTGAACAAGGCTCGTTGTCCTTTGAAGAATTGAGACACCCATGTTTCGTGGGCAGTTCCGAATTCATTCCAAATGATGTTCGTCTTGGAAAAAGCAACGCCAATTTTGGGTTGTTAACGGGCGCAAATGCAGCAGGAAAGTCTACTTTGATGAGGACCACCGCTTTGGCAGTAATTTTAAGTCAGATTGGTTGTTACATACCTGCACGAGAGGCCGAAGTGACCCCAGTAGACAAGATTATGACCAGATTAGGGGCCAACGACAATATCATTCAAGGCAAGTCAACTTTCTTTGTGGAGCTTTCGGAGACTAAGAAAATCTTGAGCAATGCCACCCAAAAATCTCTCGTCATCCTTGATGAATTGGGAAGAGGTGGTTCTTCAAGTGATGGTTATGCAATCGCCGAGGCCGTGCTACACCATTTGGCTTCTCACGTGCAACCTCTTGGTTTCTTCGCTACACACTACGGAAGTTTGGGTCTTTCATTTGTGAACCACCCACAGATTAAACCGTTGCGCATGGGCATTGTGGTAGACAACTCGTCCAGAAACATCACTTTCCTTTACAAACTAGAGGAAGGTACAGCCCCGGGCTCTTTTGGAATGAATGTTGCAGCTATGTGTGGAATCAACCCTGAAATAGTTGACAAGGCCGAAATCGCCGCCAAGGAGTACGAGCAGACTTCCAAGTTGAAGCAGGAACATGAGAAGCAACAGGCTAACCAATTAAGTTTGGGGTTACAGAGTGATTTCGTGTGGCTTTACCAGCGACCAGAGGAACTCAAGAAGGAAATGTTGAGGTGCGAGGAACAAGAGAAACAGAATTCGTTGACAAGCATGTTCCGCATGATTGACTCACTTTAAAGTGGTGGTAATTTAATTCCAATTCTCTGAATCTGGGTCTCGGTGGAGGCGCGCGGAATTCATGACTACGGAGCCGGTGCGGGATGCAGAATCGCGTGATTCGCTAATCATTCGTGAACATAACCACTGATCCGAGGGATTAAGTACAGAAAACAAGAGGGTAAAAGAATCCCCAAAACCACACACTATTCCACTACAATTCGAAAACTTTAACCATGCCTTCAGTTAAAGGTGCCGTCAACGTTCTTCTTTTTTCCATTGCATTTGGTGGTGGAATCATGCACTCGTTCATCGTCTCTCCGATCGCATTCAAGTATTTGCCTAGAGAGCAGTTCGGGAACTTGCAGCACCAGGTCCTTCCATTATATCTCTTGGGTCAGACGGCCGCGCCAGTATTACTTGGCTTGACTACGCCACTCGGGCCTAGGTTTGCTGCGCCTGTGTTGGCAGCATCTGCTGTCGCAGGTGCATTAAACTACTTCTGGGTGATGCCAGTTTGCAACAACATAATGGACCAGAAGAAAAAATTGGTTTCTGAGAAGAAACACGAGAAGGTCGTGAACGGTCAGGTGGAGGATTCAGACGAGTTTAAGGCCTTGAGCAAACAGTTTGGAAAATATCATGGCATTTCATCTTTGCTCAACTTGGTATCGTTGGCCACGCTCGGAGTTTACGGATTCGCTTTGGGAAAGCGTATTTGAGGTCAGAAACTTTGAAGCGATGTTTTGTATTGAAGGCCTGGATTGGCTATATGAATAAATAAATAAATAAGTTTTAATTTTAGGTTTGTCTTGTTACTGTTCATGCATGAGTAGGCTCACAATTTGGTAACATGTTACCTTTTGACCGAAAATCCACGTAACTTCCAAATGGCTTTAAAATTTGAAGATAACTATGCGTTCTTCTTTTCTTCAATGCTTGTTTTTCCGGCGGGGTCATAAATTTTTGGGTGCACAACCTTGGCAAGAGCCCCAAACACCACAATCACTGTACAGATTAAGGTCAAAAAGTAAAACACTAGCGTCAAACTGGGAAGACTTGGGTCCAAAACCCACTGCCTCATGATCCAGGCGTAGTGAAATATGACAAGGACAATGGCAAAGAAAGAGGCCACGCAAAATTTGAGGTCCCTTACATTCAGCTCATCGATATCAAGAAAAGGAGGGGAAGCCTTTTGCGGGGAGGATTTGGTAGACATTGAAAACTAAATTTTTGGGAGGTTTTTCTGTGTCGTTTCAGATTCAACTTGAAAGCAAAGCAAGAAAAAAAGCAAAAAAAAAAAACAGCTGGCCCTTCGAAATATTGGGACAATGAAACACCGCCTCCAAACCGTTTTACTTTAAATCTCGATCCTGCGCGTTGTCTGCGGCACGGCGATCATGCGATGCGGGTCTAACAAAGGGCGGGGACAATAAAACAAAAAAGGACCGCAGTGCAAGAGGGCAGACACCACGAGAACATTAAATTTGCTATTGCTTCAATTTTTTGGTCAAAGGCCCCAGCATTTCAATGCAGATGTTCATGCGTTTAAAAAATATCAACACATTAAAGTTTGCATCAGACATATGCACATTTGTGATAAGCCCTGACTAGTAAGAGTGATCACGTCAGCGGATGAAAAGACTGTCAGAAGCTTCATGGTCACTGCGCGCTCAATATTAGATTTCTTCTAGGGCAAAAAGGACGACTGCTCATCGATCAAATACTTCCGTATCTGTGCAATACTATTGCCTAATTTTTTGAAGATGATGACTCTAATGTTCCGGTCGTACAAAATTCTGATCATCAATTCACCAACTCGCAACATGTAGAGGGCCCTGTCCAAACTGTAAGAGAGCACGAAATCATGTTCCTGATTTCCCGGGAAGCATTGTTGATCGTGAAACACATCGTTGTTGTTTTCCCGCAGTAGAAGAAAAAGATTTGTCATTTCGGCATCGAGTTGATGGTTCTTAAACTGTACTCTTAAATAATCTTCAAATTTAGCCAAAATTTTAAGAATACCAATGAATTTTTGATTGAGTTGCCAAGTATTGTGCATGTCGTGGGATTGAGCCACTTCGCTTAAAGGGTTATTTCTCTTGGCAATGTAAACCGCAAATATGGAAAATATGACGAAAACGTGGAAAATCACCTGCGAATGAATTGGCGAAGTCGTGCAAGAAACTTCGTCTAACACGCTCAATCCGATAGGACTTTCAAAGTCATCATCAGAACGAAGCACATCAAGCTCATTATTCCCCATTTGAGACCTTTGGTCTTCCGTATGAAATCGCCCATTGCCATCTTCAAACTTGACGTCAGATTCTTCGATTTTAAACATAACCAATTTTGTGATAGATATACAACATTCAATGACTTTAGAATAGTCGAAGTCATTAATGGTATCCATAGCCTTTGATAGGATATGATAATTCTTTTTTAGAACATCGTAATTCGTAAGCCAACTTTGCTCCTTCACCATCTTAAAGTCAAGTATAGAGCATATTTTGACGAAATTTACGAGTAATGCGTAGTCGAGCTTCTCGTTAGTGTTTCGGTTTATTGTCAAATAGTGTGTATGTGGATTTTTCGAAGAGGAACCCACAAAAGCTGTCAAGTAATTCAAAACAACATTCATATCCATAAATTTGTACTCTTCATACTGCATGAACTCATAAATTCCTTTGATCAAACAGTTGAAGCCAAACTTACTTAAATTCAACAATTTAGATGAAACAGAAGCATCGAACTGATTTTGACAAAGACTTTTCAAAATATCTTGAAACATGATTGTATTTGTTTCGTCTCGTGAAAGAAAGAATTCGAGATTTCTGCGAATACCCCTATCTTGCAAAAATTTGGTAAGCTCGCAGTAATTATTGAAGCCCCACAAGAACTCGTCGTGAATGTTTGGACAAGCCAATGATCCGAATTCGCTCGCACTCAAAGTGAGTGGTACATTGAACATCATTAAAATGAAATTGGCGAGTTGGTAAATTGCAAAGGCCGAACGAGCTTGAGATTGCATCGTTATAGCGTGCATGAACTTGGCTTCGTCGTCACTGGCGCAATTTGTCTGTTCACAAGCCGAGTGCCAGTTGCCCTCCCTGGCGCAATTGTAAATGGTCTCTTCTTGGCCATTTATAGTGAACAATATCTCATGGTTATTCTTTATGGAAGTCTTGACCAAGGAGTTCAAGGCATTTAGCTGGCGAACCACGATGTAAACATTGTGTTCATTATCGGAAAAAAGCCCGAACATGACAGAGAGTGTAAGGGATTGAATGAGCCAAAGGGGGTTGACAAGGGAGCCACTGAAGGAAGCCGATTTGCTATTTTTGCGGGACTTTCTGCTATCCAAATAGATATGAACAGATCTGCGCGAAGCCTCGTACAACTGGTCCAGTTCGGTCTTATTGCCTGATAAAAGAGCACCCCAAGTTGCCACTAAAAGTGGTAAACAGATCCTAGCGCTTTCATTCAGAGGATCTTCATCCGAGGTCATGTCCATTACATCAAACTCATTCAAACGTGATGGATGAATAAAGGGAAAGTGTGACAAAAACCTATCAACAAAAGTCCTGGTGAAAAATTCCAATTTGTCGTTAGATGGAATACTTGGGGGCATCACATCACTTATTGGATACTTGTTCAATGCTTTCTTCACCATGAATCGCATATTTTTGGTAAAAAGTGAGGAGCGACTATATCCTTGCTCAAACAAGGTTGCATTCTTGAGCTGGTCTTCAATTGGAACATGAGGGTCTGTGTCAAAATGAGAACCATTCAAGAAAGAATTGTTTGAAAGAAGTTGGGGGTTGGCTGTCTGTACATTTGAAGGCGATGCAGAAGCGTGAGAAGACATAGACTCGAGTCCAGTGGAGGGTATCAGGGGGTTATCTCCATAGAACGAGTAACCACCCAAAAGGTTTTTCCCACTATCTTTAAAAAACTGGTCAAGATCTTCTAGATCATTTACATGGCCATGATTATAATTGATATGATTAGTGATGTGTCCACCCGATGTAGACATTGTCTTCATGACAAATTGATCGGGTGTTTCCAATTCCATCAATTCGTCCTCTAATTCTTGCCTAATAGGTGACAATGGCCGGGCCATACTTGAAGTCGGAATGGATCGGGTCATCAAAGACTCAGGTATGTCATAGAAAGAATATCCTGTTTCATCGAGCTCCGATTTCACGTGAAAGACGAATTCCGATTGCCCCGCAAAACTGGAACGATTAGACATCAAAGGAGGGTTAGCACCAGGGGTTTCTATGTTACTGACCGATGCGGTAGAACCCACACTATCAGAGCGTATAAGACTAGGGTGCATTCCACCAACAAAAATGGCGGAGTTCTTCGGAAGCTCTCGCTCGAATGAATATGCCTGATGTTGCTCGTTGAGGATCGGCTGTGACTTATGCGAGTACAGATTTTGATGTTGTTGGTGTTGCAGGGGAGACATACCCGGGATTGTAGACAAGTTACTGAGCCAAGAGTCCTCATCACTTGTGAAAGTGGGGAGGAACTGAGGGGTTGAGAACTCGACGTTATCGACAGTACTGGAGTCGTAGTGTTGTGGAGGAACCATGGCATAGTTGGGGCCCGACTGTGCTGAGAAGGAAGCACGACGAAATTCGGGCTTGCGACGCTCGAATAATTGCTTTTTGAGGCTCGTGTCTTTTATTGAGTTGGACCGGGACATCCGTGAGGAGGGTGTCGAGGGCGAGTTCAGTGGTCCCTGGGTTCGCCCAGCAAATGAATTGAGGTTGAAGCTGACATGTTCTTGTGATCCAGCCTGCGGGCTTAGGAACGAGCTTCCTTTATTTGAGCTTCCATGAGTAGATCCGGCTGATCGGGTTCCGGAAGAGGACCCCAGTCCAGAATCAGGGTCTTGGGATGCGGTGGTAGCAGTAGCCGAGGAGGCGGCACTCGAAAGGCTGGCATTTAATTTCGACAGTCGGCGACGCATGCGAGCAACAGCATCATCACATCCCGCGTGGAGTTTTTGGGCATGACGCAAAAGCAAGTCTCTGCGGGAAAATTTACGCTGGCACACACCACAGTCAAAGGGCTTTTCCTTTGTGTGTGACCGTTCGTGACGGCGTAAGTGCTCGAGACGTGCAAACGCTCGAGTGCACATTGCACAAACAAACAATCTGGGTTTTCCCGAGGGTGTCGTTCCCTGAGAGGTAAACTGTTTCGGCACTTTTGTATCTGAAGGTACCATCCCATCCACCACCAGACTTTGATCGGAGCTAAACTCGGGAGGCTGAGGTGGTTGAGGCGAATTGGGCTGTCGCAGAAGATTCATTGGTGATTTTTGATGCTTCAGGGCCAGCACAGGCATGTAACACAAAGGACTTGGAATTCAGAGACTTTCTCCAAGTATATTGAATTTAAGCTTTCTTCTTGACTTCGTTTGGGAGTTTTCTCGTTCTCTAGCGAAGTACAGAAATAGAATGAGGGCAACGGTACCAAAAAAAATAATCAGAGATCAATATCTTCCTTGGATGGAATAGAATTATGATCCCTGGGATGAAAGTTCACTGAGCCTGTGGAACAGCTATGGGAATTTTGACGGTTCTGTTCAAATGTATGGGTATAGTTATAGAACAGATGAGCCGAGGTATTGGACACGGAGATCGAAAGAACCAAAGAACTTAAGAGCCAAAATCAAATATGAAATATGAACAATGAAAATGAATATAGTATCACACCCTCTGTGTGGAGGCAGATTTAAGAATGGCTCGAATAAATATGCGTGGAGATAACGGAAGACGTAAGGAACGGCGACAAAGGAGTCAATCAAAAAGGATCCCAAAAGTTCTTTCTCCTGGATTCGACTCTAGTTAAAGCGAAATAAAACAAGAAAATGTTAGATAACACTTTATATCAATATCAATAAGAGTAAATAATAAATAATACACCAATGGGTTGGTAGACGAAATTTCCCAAGGTTGGATTTCTTTTTCTTTCCTGTTTTTTGAACCGAAAAAAGAAAAGAAAAAAAAAAAAAAAACAGGAAAAAACGAACCTGGAGCTGTTGAGTAGGAACGTAGCTCTATTTTTTGCTTTTGTTGGTTTCAGATGGTCACTGAAGATGGTTAGTGGGGGAAGGTAAGTGAGAACGAAAAAAGCGCAGTGGTGAGTGATCGCTTTTGATTTTTTTTTTTTTTATTTTCGTCTCTTCTTCAAACTTGGCAGGAATAATGCGGGGGAATCAACCTGGGGTGACTGACCGAAGTGCATGGGGCCGGGCCGGGACAGGACGAAGAGAAACACAATGTAGAGCCTTCACCACGGAAAAACATGGGTGAAGTTGAATAAATTTCGAGATTTTTCGTTGATTTTTAGGGCTTGAATTTTTTTAAATTGTTTGGAATGTTCATGAGAAGGACAATTGTGGGGCACAGGCTAAAGAAGTAAATCTTGTATGTTAAGACCCTGGCAGCTTCATAAATTCATTGGTTATGAACAAACCGCAATTGGGTGAAATGAAATGGTCAAGCTGCGAGGTGCCCAAAAGTCCGACCCAAAAAAAAAAATAGCAAAAAAAAAAAAAAAAAAATTAAAAAGACATAGGGCCGAGCCGAGTCGCGCCTGGTGCCTCGTCAACCTTGCAATGTGTAGTGTTTAACATAACTGCTAAGTAGTTCAAAGCCGTAGTTTGTATACCTGATTTTTTGATATTTGATTATTTACATAAAGAAAGAAGACGAGTTGAAAAATCGAAAGAAATGGTCTGGAAAATACTCAGCTTTGGAATTTTTGCGTTGTGTTCCATGTCCATGCAAACATGTTTCTGGCTGGGAAGTTCCACTGTGTAAAGCTGCGAATATATTGCGAAGGTTAAATTTTAAATTTGAATGTTCCAAACCAGATGTGTTTGGGATGTATTTTGATGTGAAATATGTATGATTTTCATCCGAGGGTTTCTTGGATCTATCACAAGGACTTATTTCTGTTATTGTAACTCCCATTGTGTTTGTTCTTATAATTGCAGCATCTCTAGTGCCCGATACTTGCACTTAATAAATCCTCGTTGCATCTTTTCCCATCCTGGATCTACGGGTTCCATGGGAAGGATGCTCAAGGCTGTGCATTAAGTTGATGTTGGGCTGGTCAAATCTTCCAAAATGTTTCAGTAGGAAAAGAAACAAGAAAAGAAACGAAAAACCTTCTCAACTTTCAGTAAAAGAAATTAGGTCGTTTGGAAAAAAAAAAAAATGAAATGCGCTACACTTTCCTCCCGGCGAGTTTAGCCTCTTCCCAGCCTGTTACCAATGGCTCAGCTGGTCACACTTTCTCGTTGGGCCGCAGTAACACTGAAGTCGAGGCCGAATACCCAAAGCTTGAAGGCCCCACCGCAAAAATGCCACTTAATCAGTTCTTTAACCAATCTTTCTAGGGTAATCCTAAATTCTGTGATGCACTCACCACAAAAACCATTTTTATGGAAACAAATTTCTTCATAGTACAACTTAACCGAAAATATATTTTATTGGGAACGTGTGGCCGAACTGCACACACGTAGCCGTCTTGGTACTAGAAACGGCCCTGAAATCTGGCGCATAGGAATACAGCCCCCCGAAAAAAAGTACCAGAAAACCTCCAGACAAGTCCAAAAGATCCAGGGCCAAGACCTGAATGTGCTTGCAATAAAAAGCACGATTAGTAATGGTTTTTTGGGCTGATGGAGTTTACTTGGCTTCGTTCGCTGACATTTGTCCGTGCTATGACTTGCTCCAGGCTTCTTCCCACGCACCACACCCGTGCATCCCAACCACACCCACGAAGGCAATTGCCCCCAGCATCGAGAATGGAGGTTGTCGCTGGGTCACGTGAGTCAGCAACAGCCTCACCGTGGCTCTAGGCCCCATGTCGCATGGATTTCCACACCATCATCACTAAGCAATAAGAACAAACCACATTAATTAATACATCTCATATGTCGGTCATCGAAATCACTTCTGAAGAACAGCTCACGGATCTTACCACTTCGGACCCAACGCGGTTGGTGGCTCTTTATTTCCATACCCCATGGGCCGCCCCGTGCCAGACCATGAACTCCGTCATCAAGACATTGGCTCAGGCAAATCCGGAAGTCACATTCCTCTCGATAAACGCCGATGACCAGCTGGATATCAGCGAGCTTTTTGAGGTTTCTGCCGTCCCATACATAATCTTGACGAGAAACCAGACTATCCTAAAGGAATTGAGTGGTGCTGACCCTAAGGAGTTCATTGCTGCTTTAAAGCAGTTTGGTGGTTCTTCGTCTACTTCTGCTTCTGCCTCCACCACTGATGCTCCCGCATCCAATCCAACATCCTCTCTGTCATCTGCAGTTCCGGAAAAAGAAAAGGAACCATCCCCCGCAGAACTCGAGGAAAGATTGAAGAAACTTACGTCGGCAGCTCCTGTCATGCTCTTCATGAAAGGTGCTCCGTCTGCCCCCCAGTGTGGATTCTCGCGCCAGATCGTAGCTATTTTAAGAGAGAACCAGGTCAGGTTCGGATTCTTTGATATTTTGAAGGATGACGCTGTCAGACAAGGCTTGAAGACATTCTCCGATTGGCCCACTTTCCCTCAACTCTACATCAACGGCGAGTTCCAGGGAGGTTTAGATATCATCAAGGAACTGCTTGAGGAAGACCCCGACTTCTTTGCTAACGCCGTTGCCGCTTAGTTTCCCTATATAATTAAATGTACTATATTATCCCATGTTTCGCCACCATCCCATAAAAGCCCAGTAATTCATCACTGAACGCAAGTTTCATATATTAAACCTCTACAACTTCCCCTGCGACACCAAAAATGCAAGTTGAGGGTCGTCCAGCAACTCGTCTTCACTGTCTATGCTCTTAGGAACCAGGTCTAGCTGTGAAGCAAATTTTAAGATATCATCATCTAACGTATCGTCAAGATCATCATCCGAACCATTCCTACCATTTGCCGAGCCCGTGTCAGCGTCGGTGTCCGAGTCTTCTATTGTGTCTGATTCCGATTCTGAGTCCTCGAAGTCCAGTCCATGACCCATCTCGAGATGTTGAATAGCCGCCAGTATGTCCTCCAGGAACTGGTCTTTGACGCTTGCTCCCATCTCCATCTCGTTCTCCAAAACAGGCAAGTTCTCATCGGCGTATATTTCTCTGAAAGCCCCTCCTATTCGGTTGTAGAAGTAAGGTTTTGCGCCAAACTGACGTCTATACCGCAGCGAATTCTTGATACGCGGCACGAAAAACCCATCAATTAAGTTCACGTCCCCAAACAGGACCGCCAACCCGCCTAAGTACCGCACATAATTAGCCACTTCGCCGCGCACCTTGTTTTCTTCCCGCACCAGTTTGAACTGCCGGGGAAATTTCATGGGAAGCGTTCGGCTGGATTTCACTGGGATTCCAGCTAGTGCGTGTCTAGTGGAACGTAGTGCAAAATCATGAGATGCTTCAGGCGATGTGAATGTATCGTTTAGGCTGAGATTATCCACTATAGTGGCGGCAACATTAACATCAAACTGCAGACCATTGTAGATCTGGTAGTTCTCAAGAAGACCCAAGTGCAAAAGCCCGAAGTTATGGTAATTATCCACTACGCTGCGCACGGACTCATAGTCCACTGAAAAGTTAGAATCGAGCGACTCTGCAAGGGCTTTGGAGCTTGAATGGATCACCTTTCCCACGGCATGAAAAAGCGAGATCTGCGATTCACGCATGTAGTTGGCCATCGTGAGTCCGTGTGTGCTTTTACACATGAACTCAAGGTTACAGATCAGTGACCTAATGTCCCCAGATTCAGAGAGGACGGTGAGCATTTCACCCACTTGTTTCGGGCGAATGCCTTTCTGAGTTTCAGCATGCACAATCCGCTGGAGCAGTTTTTTCATGTAAGTCTTAGCTACGGGAAGAAACTTGACCCTGCTTATTTGTCCCGAAGCGAGTCCCGCACTCAAAAGATCGCGCCCCAACACTGTTTCGACGGTCAAACAGTTATCGATATTATAAAAACCACGCTGACTGTGATCGCTTACAATTTCCACCTCTGTCAAACAGAGCACGAGGGGCGGGAAGTCGGTTTCTGGTGAGGCAAAGATCCAGTCGCGTATGTTCTGGCGAAAAGTGGCCAAAGTCGCTGGGTGGAATACATTGGGGAGGTCTTCAACCAAAACCATACACCGCAGGGCTCCTACAAGGTATCGGCAACCATCAAGAAAATCCTGGAAATGTTTGGCCTGGCCTAAAGAATCTAAAGACGAATCTAGGTACTCCACATATCCCAGTGGATGGGAGGCACTGGATGCGAATAATTCCTTGGCCAAGCATTTGGCAAGCGTCGACTTCGAGCTGCCTGAGGGGCCCAGGAAAATAAGGAGCCGACACCGCAGCGTCCTCTCTGCCATTGGAGTAAAAATCTCTCGGACTTCCTTTACTTTTCTTGGATTGATACTGACATCCTGTACTGATTGGGGCTCGTACTTGACCAGCCATGGAATGTCCTCGACACGCTGCTTTTTGCTGGGTTTTTCGGGATGGACCATATTCACAGGATCCTCCATTTCCAACGATACATCTTCAACTTCATCACTCAGACTAACATCGTCATGGTCGGGGGCAATTCGTCTCAGCCTACGAACCATGGATGTACCATGTAAAAAATTGTACGCTCAGTGTACATCTGGAAAATCATACTGCGAAATTTCAAGTGCTGGATCGCGAAATCCACTTACACCAGCCAAGGCCCTAAAAGGCTGAGGGGACCCCGGCTGAGGGAGCAAAGAACCATGCAAAAAGAGAAGCAAAAAAAAACCGGAGTTTGAAACAAGAGGAATATTAATACTGAAAAAAAAAAAAGAATGCATATCGTGTTGTAAATTTCAGGAAGTTTGTGGAAGTGCCTGTGCACATAAACAATGGCCAATTGAAGAAACTTGGAACGGCACTGCTAAATTTCCCTTCCTCTCCTTTCCTTTCCTTTTTTTTTTTTTTTTTTTTTTTCATTTGATGCAATAGTCGCACACATTGAGGGAGAAAGCACCTTTTAGAAATTCTAAACAATGCCTCCTTTTGCACAATGAGGAGCTCAATTCCAAAACTTCAATGCAAAAACTCACAACTCGAATCAGCCTTTTTTAACAAGCCGCTTCAATATCCTTACATAGGATCGGAAACGAGGTGAAACTGTCCGTAGCCCGGAGTTATCTGGGAGGTTGGAGGGCCCCCAGGAAACTCATTCACAAATATGTATTTCTTTTTGGTGTTCTGGTGAGAGTTCGTAGACGAATTTTGTCCAGCAAAACTGTAGTTGCTATCAGAAAAGTCAAAAAGGTTCCCCCTATCATGACCCTCGAATAGATGTGGTTCAGGACTGACTTCTATTTGAGGTGGACTAATTTGGGGTGGACTAGTTTGGGGTGGACTAACTTGGTATGGACTAATTTGGCCAGGCTGCAAGCCAATTTCATTAACGTCGCAGGGTAAATTTGATTGTTTTTGACGCGAGCCAAGAAATTCCACATTATCCATTTCCGTAGCATTACCCAAAAGGACATCATCATAGTGCACTACCAGACGGCTAGTGAGCTCGGGATATTTTGAAACTTCAAACGTTTGATTCTCAACAAAATTCTTCAACACAAAACCGCAGTGAACTTCGCCCGTATGGCGTCTTCCTGGACCTTTGAAGGTATATTGAATCAATGAATTCTCCGAGATATCTGCAAGTCTTTCGTGAAGGTTCTTATCCTGACGCTCGTAGTACTTTGAGACTGAAGCCCGATGTGTTTTGCAACATTTCGCATTGAAAAGAAACCCAGCTGTTAAAGCGCATGTAGCATGATACGATTTGACACATTTGGACGCCGAACACTGGAAGCAAGCCCCATGATCAACGTTTTTGGAGGATGTCAGAAGTTTGTTTGGTATGTGGCAGGCAAGACACCTGAGGTTTCGATATGGCTTGGCAATCTGATCGATCCCTTTAACCATTTCCACCGGCGGATTGGCGGTATTAGGCTCAATTGTCACCTGAGGTCGGAACACTTCACCGCACATACGATGCACTTTTAGCGGTTCGCCAGTCACAGGGTCATCTTTATCGGTACGCAAAAGCTCGAAATTTTTCATCTCAAGTAGCGGTGGAGGCAAAGAATTGGGACATAGAATACACTGCGGCTGTAATTTCTTTGCAACCAGAGAAATGTCCAGAGAGTTTTTAGCAACCAGAGAGTTTTTAGCAGCCAGGGATTTCTTCGCACCTACAAGTTTCTTTGTTTGTGCAGAAGTCTTTGAGCCCAGCGGTGGTTTTGCCTTCACAGGCAATTCCTCATCACATCGCCTCTTTTTTGGGATAGATGATGGGGTTGTCCTTGAGCGCAGGGCAGATCTTGATCTAGATGATGGTTTGGGTAAACTATTGTTAAGTGTAATAGCTTGCTCATCACTATCTTTGACAGGGTATGGAATCCCTTTGTACTTGCATAGAATCTGTTCGTAGTTGATGCCGACTGAGTCCCCGATACATTCACACTTGCGGGTTTTCTTTGCATAGTCGAACCAGTCGTCTAGAGCAAAGTTGACCGACTCAGCCAAGTTGTATCCGTAATTGAAGCCTGCGTGATAGCCGTAAGGGTATGTGATGATGAATTCACCCTGTTTGTGTACGATTTTGTTGCAGGAAATCCCGTGTTTTTCGAGGAACTGCGGAGATGCAAGAAAAGTCTTGTGACGCAAAAACTCGCTGCAATTTTTATAATCTTCATCAAAAATCTCCAGCATAAGTTTGAAAAACTTGATATTTTGGCTCTGAGGGATGGAATACCACTGTTTCGGCGCCCCAAAGTGCAAGTAGTTGATCGAGTACAAGTCCTGGTCTTCGAGGTGCCACGAGAAGGTGGCTTTCCATAGACCCGCATACAAGTACGCATCATTGACACCCGGAAGCTTCTCGTCCATTAAATCAAGCAAGTTTGGAAGCTTTGCCACGTTCCAACACGAGGTTTTCTTACCGAACAACGACCCGAGCACATCTGCCCCATACATTGGCTCGGCATACCCTAAGGACTTCCAGTAGAGCAGTTCAAGTTCGTCACAGCGTTCAGGGGTGAATTCAGAGGCATCTATATTAAAGTCTTCACTTAGAATCTGGTCAATAATGGAAGGCCCACGTGCTTTGCTACGTCTTCGTGTGGTCATACCCAGATTCTCGGTACCTTCGGGATTTGGACATATTTTGGGGTCCTCCTTCACGGGAGAAGAGCCTCGGCGGTTGTTCTTATGGGCAGGCGGCATATTGCTGGGTTTTTGTGAAAGGGCCTTCCATTGCGAGATGCTATACTTACGCTGCCTTTCTACGTTCTGGCACGAAAACACTCCCTTATAACCTGCCGAAACATTCATGTTTTGCACTATCGGATTCTTGATATTGATCTGGGCAAGGTTTTCCTCAGTATACGTGCCACGTAATTGAGCATGCCAATCTGGTGGCGGAATCACCTTGACAATTCCACTTTGCATTCCGTATGCATTGATAGCCTTGTTAAACAGGTAGAAATCTCGGAATTGGGCCATTGTAGGTTCGAACACCGGCACACCTCCCGAATAATAGGAGGGTTCCACCACAAGACCAGGGTTTGCTCTGTATTTTTTCTCCATGGGGGCTTTTTAATTGTAGGTTTGAATTTTCGGCTTTGAACGTTTGTGTATTTGGCGCTTAAATATATTCCAATGTGAAAGTTAGTGGTTAATTTTGTGGGATCATCAGTGACGTCGGGGTGCAGACGCTAGGGTCACATGACTAGACCGATTCGCAGTTTGGTTTCGGTCCAGGGCTCACGCACGACATAAGATTAAATGCCTGGAAGCTAATGGTATTCATTGACAACGAGGAAGAGAAGGGCGAATTGAAGATAGAATGGGTTCGCATTTGGGCCATCCTGCTTTAAAAAAGTAAGTTCACATATATATAGATGCATATACATATGTACACACATCTAGATATATACAAATGAGATGTGGTGGATGGCTATGCTTAGGGTGGACCCAATGTTCATGCCTTACTGGCACCATTCCAGCTTTTGCTCATCGGTCGACATGCAATTTGTTCATATTTTCGGGAGACAAAACTGCAAAAAGACTCGCACAGAATTTGGGCCCAGAGAAACTTTTAGTTAGATCATTCAATCAGGGGACCTTAGGCGTCATCAGCCATGGCGGCGTGTGAGTCAGTGGCCTGCACACCGCACCAAGTTTAACTCATTGTCCAAAGTTGTTCATACTGGGGCCGGTTGGACTCAAACTTGACTCATCTAATCACCTAGTCCTCGCTTAATGGATCAAAAACAACGCAATTTCCATTTCAACAATGAGTCTAGAAGTTATACTGCTCACATGATATTCACATACTGAATCATTTGACGAAATGTGCCTGCACACAGTATCGCGTGGTTACGATGAAAAATTCGACAGCCGTAACAACAGAGTCGCCAAATTCTGTTCCACCGCGTCGTCAGATTGCAGCAACTTTGGAAAAAGCGAGACCCCCAAAAACCCCTTTGCATATGAATCCGGTTAAAACCTCATGTGCCCCAAAAACGATAGCAAATGGTAAAAAAGAGGTGATGATTTTGCAATAAATGGAATGGAACGAAGATTCAAAAAAAAAAAAAAACACCCAAATACAACGCCTTAAAGAAAGGCACTCCTTCCTTTGAACACCACGTCCTTTGCTTAGAAATTAGCGAGGCACGCGTTGCTGCAGGAACACATCTGCTCCACATGTATGCAAAATAATGAGATAAGACGTGAAGCCAGCAACTACCTTCTCCTTTCCTCTCTCGTGAATAAAGAAACACTCATAAAGAAAACCCCACGATACAAAACTCCACCAAAATACAATATGGCTCAAATTAGAAGACAAAATAAGCAGGAACGGATTTCCAAGGCCAGGGCCGCTAAGGCGTCTGCGCTCACCGGGTTGACGGTGGCGTTTTTCCTCGCGTTTTGCTACCATGTTTGGTGGGCCATTAACGCCTTTTATCACAAACGGTTTGGTTCCACATTGAACAATCTTGTTATTATCGTTGGCGGGCTTGTATTGAATGCGTATTTGAGCGTGCAGTTTTTGCTCTTTTGCGAGACAAAGTTGTTGAGCAATGGCATCGACGCAGATCATAAGAAGTATATTTGAGTATCTCGAGCAGTCGTTCACTCATCATCATCATCATCTTCATCATTTTCTTTGCGGCATTTTGTTTTGGTTTCTGTTGATTTCGATTTTTGGTGTGGAATTCCAAAAGATTTGATATCTTGTGCTGGTCGCCAAGAAATAAACACCTTAGTATATAGTTAGGCGGAAAGAAATACACTGGTTATATTCGGTATTCCCACGGCCTTTGAAACTGATCCACCTCCGGGCTGGAGGGAACTTGTAGCACGGAAGTGTTTGCTTTTGAATTCTCGTTAAAAGTCTTCTCTTTGTTTTCATTGAAACATGCTTCATCGTTCTTTGTAATCTCAATGATACTAACCCCTGGTTCTCCTTCATCTTCTGAATTAGGAATGATTTCTTCAGACTGTGGTTCTTCCAGATGAACCAACTTTAGCTGAACTCGCGTGGACTTGCTAGGATCCAACTCTACACGGCCAGTAACCTTTATGCGGTCGCAATAGGTTAGCCTTTTCTTGAGTGTTAGTGGCGAAAACTGAAGTGATTCTCCATCCGACTGCTCAAAGAACAGCCCTTGGGGATCTTTGGGGAACAGGCAATTTGCTGATACGAATATGTCTTCGTCGATTGCACCGCTGTTCAGAGTCGGAGTCTTATAGTTCAAATTGCGACCACGTTCCGAGACGGGCGATGAATCAATGCATTTTTTACGGGCGAGTGGGGATGAATCTACACCCTGAATTGGGGAAATCGGCGATGAGTCAACCCGAAGACAGCTGGGGGTATTGAGTGATGTGTGGTTCTGAGATTTCTTTTCTATAGGAGAGCTGACAATTGTCCTGTGACCAGCTTCCTCTTTCGATAGTAGACCTTTAATGGGCAGTAATAGCGAACCGCTTGCACTTGGCAGTTGTGGTACTTCCTTGAGCGGATGTTTGATTTTCAGTGGAGAGGCAAAAACAAGACTTCTTGTGGCGGAAAATAATTCCGCATTCCATGGTTGGCGCGAGGTGTTTTTCTGAGCAAAATACTGTGCCGATTCCAATGTTTCACCTTTCGATTCGGAAGGGTCTGAATGGGAGTTTAAACCAGTCGATACGGATATAGGAGGTCTGATTTGAGAGAGGTCTGTTTCAAGTGGGTTCAGTGGGGATACACGTGGAAGGAGTTTATTCAACCATTCGAGAAATTCTTGTTCCAGGAATGGTTCAATTTCATCTTCTGAGTTAGGGATAATATCTGCCACCAGATGTTCGACAGTAGGTAGAGAAGGACTCTGTAGATTCGGGGTGAAAACACCCAGATTTGGAAGGAGCCCACCCATTGTCATTGTTTCAGGAGAAGAGGCCCTGTTCACATCTGGGGAGCTCTGGTTTACATGTTCTTCATCACATTTTTCCTCATAACTTGAAGGGCAGTCTTCTCTAAAGCTGCTTGCATGGGACGGGTCACCCATGACTTGTGAGAGCGTGAGAGTAAGAGGTGAGTTAGGTGTTTCGTCGGCATGATAGATGCTGGTGTCGCTTTTTAGTTGGTCGTCATCCAAATCATATAGCCAGATAAGATCTTCGCGTGAGAGTTCATCACTAGGTTGTCTAGATGCCTGGGACCACATACTAGCCAGATCCTGGGTATTGGGAAGGTCACTTTGGGCGCGTTTTAAGTCCTCTAGTCGTCTGCTGATCACCTTGAGTGTCTTTTTGTTCCCCTTCAGAAGATTGGGGAACTTAAGCCGGAGCTTCTCCAGGAACAGCTTCCACTCAGGCTCAGAAAAAAGTCCCGAATGTTCACCCTGTCTTTTTCGAGAGAGTAAATGAGGCGTTGAAGTGGCCACCTCGATCTCAGTGAGGAAGTGGTCGAGCTTCTTTGGATCGCCCATGAACCGGTCTAGTAGGCCTTGTGTATCGGGGATTTTTTTGCCACCGAGGGTTTCCCGCACAAAAGCACTCACTGAAGTAATCTGGCGAGCTTTTTGTTTATTAGCTTTGGCCTTTTTCCCAGACTTCCGCTTGGGTTTTGTCACTTTCATTGCCTTGGGTGGCGCCATTTTTGGTGACCCCCTAGCATTTTTAAACTTCTGTAACTGCAACACTTTTCCGTCTCTTTGTTCACGGTCTTCATGGCACGCTTGGATTTGAGTTGATATGAAGAATAGAGACGATTCCTGGGTTTCTGGCGACGCGTCGTTACTCATCGTGAATCGTGACTAAATTTTTAAGAATCCTCTACGCACATTAATTGTGGTAGTATTGTGGACGTTATATTTTCCTTGACGTCTCTGCTTATATTGGTGTTATTTACTCGGGAGGTATTTTCAGGAGATATTTTCGGGTGTTTTGTGAAAAGAATTAAAAATGGATTGTTTTACTGTGGTCTCTTTGTTGTTCCATATGGTGTTTGTATGATTCGTAGAGGGTTTCCCCAGATTGTTCTTGAGCACGCACGCGCAGAGACACGTCTTGTCGCCATCGCTTCAGCCTTCCGCGAACCACCGAACGCGGGCAGTCGTTCGCACCGGGCCGTCTCGGGGCTGAATTTGATTTCCACCAAAACAACTAAAACAAATAAAATATAAGAAAAAGGAAAAAAGACATATCTTTTTTGTCATTGAACGCATGGGAAATAGACTTCAGCTTTATATTCCTTCCTTCCTTCCTCTCTTTTTTTTTTTTTTTCTTTTCCTTTCGAGACTCACCAAGGTGGTCGCCAACACTCATTTGCGTGTTCTCGTTCAAGTTCATGAGACACCTGCTTCCGACCCAAATAAATTGTTGGTTATGTCTTTCTCAAACGATAGTATCTGAGGCCAGCTTGATTTCCCAAGCACTCTTTTTCTTGTTGTAAAAGGCAACCTCTTGGATCGTATGCTTGAGTATACTCTTAGTGTAAACCTTGAACTCCTTCTTGGCCAATTCAGCAAGAGTGCCAATTGAAAAATCGCTGTTCTTCTTCACAAACTCCACTAGACTCTCTACAACCTTTTCATCCTTTATGATGGGTTTCTGTGGTGTGAGCACATTTGGGGTTTGACTCTTAGGTGTTGAGGCCACTTTGACAGGCGTGCCAAGCTGAGTAACCAGAACAATAGGCTTAGACTGGCTTTCTTGTGGAGGATCTGGCTTCGATTCCTTTATTTCTTTAGACTCTTTTGAATCTTTGGATTCCTTAGACTCTTTGGTAATTGACCAGTAGTCTTTGAAAGGGTCGATGGGGAAATCAATGTCGAAATGAAGACGCTCATATTTTAAGTTATCAAAGATTTCATTCGCCGAGCCATCATTCCATATGCTGACAGACTGTAGGGGACCAATGTGGCCACGCTTGCTTGTTTCGCTATTATCCACGAAATCCTCCATTTCATCATCTTCAGCGTCATCTTCTTCTTCGTCACCCTCATCTAAATCATCAATATCCTCCTCGTCACCCTCATCACCTTCTTGCCAATCGAGATCAGAATCATAGTCGTAATCAAAACCTGTCAATGATGTATTCAAAGGCTCCACGGGTGGGACCGACGTCGCCAAGTGCTTTTCTGAGCACCAGGTACCAATGTATGGGGGCTTTGCGTTTTCATAAAACTGCAAGTACTTGATTGGCGGTAAGTTATTCACCAAATCAGAAAGTGCCTTCACCGTCATTTGAGACGAGTTAAGTGCCTCTACCATCTGCTGAGAGCTGGTAAAATCCCCATTCATTTTGGAGTCGCAAGGAATGAAAATATCTCCAATGTTGGGAGTGCTTTGTTTCTGGAGAATTTCGCCATCGAACTTCAGCTTGGCCGTTTCTAGTAGTTCCTCTGTAATTTGAGAGTTTGGCGCAAGTAATACATTGCGTTTTTGGAAGAAAGGAAGGAAGTCAGCGTGGTAAGCAGTTGCTGCACGAGTATTAGCAGAGTTTTTGACGGCAACAGGATTGGACACCGGTGAACGTAATGGAGACTCTGTAATGACAGGCGAAGCTTTTGGTACGGACAGCTCTTTTGGCAGGGCTTTCACCGAGAAGAAATTAGAGATTTTCATTTGGTTGCGTTCCTTTTGAGCCTCAGCCTTTTTTCGCTCCTCCTCTTTCAATTTGCGTTCTTGTTCCTTGGCTTTTTTCTCCTCTTCTAGTTTGACTCGTTTTTGCTCTTTCTTGAGTCGCTCTTGCTCGCGTTTCTCCTGTTTTTCTTTCTCTACTAGCTCTCGTTTCTGCTTTCTTTCGAGTTCTTTCTTCTCGCGTTCCTCCTTCTTTTGAAGGCGCTCTTCTTCCTTTTTACGCTCTCTTTCAATACGTTCAAGCTCTCGAAGTTTTTGCTTGGCGATTCTTTCTTCTTGGCGCTTTGTAAGCTTTTCGGTGTGTGATTTTGAACCGTTTTCTCCGGAGGCCATATTCAGAGTTTCCGATATTAGAGTTTCGGCGCTTTCAGGAGAGGTAGACCCCGCAAATTGGCCGGGAACTGAAGTTGGTGCGCCCAGACTTTGCTGGGATGAGACTGATATCTGCAGCTCATCTAGAGGTCCCTGGGAAGATCCAATTTTAAACCGCTTGAGATCCTGGTCGATGGACGAGATGTGGTTTGCTGGGATCTGATTGGGTTTACCTGGAGTGATTTCATTTGCATCCAGATGTTCGGAAAATTTACGCTTCAGCGGCGAGTCTCCTTCCGGCACGGGACTCGAGCGGTCGATGTTCATATTTTGGAATTTTGTCAGCGGAGAAGATGCCGGATACAGATGCTTGTCTTTTGGTTCAAAGGTTTCGGCAGGTGACAGAATATACACAACATCGTCACTATTACCACTATTAGCGACATCATCAGCGATTTCAGTCACTAGAATCACGTCATTCGGGACATCTTTGGCATGTGATACACCTTCGGCATCTTTGGCAGTGTTCGAATATTTATTTTCCTCTGTGTCGGTGGCTTCACGTGAACTCACCAAGACACATTCCAAGTCCGTGGATATGGGGGTTGAATCTTTTGCAGTATGATTATTCATTTTCGATATTTCTCAATAAGAAATGCAGAAAAAAAAAGGAAATATTCCCGTTGCGTTTTGGATATATTGTGATATATCTTGGTTTAGAAATTTGGGCTGGGTTTTGACGTTGGGGCTTAATTGGACGCGTCGGGCGTCGCTGCCAGTGCAGGAGAGAAGACCTTATGGTGCGACCGTTAGGGCCAAATCTGGTAGGCACCACGTCCGTTTGCATTTATATTTTATGTGGGGATAAGAAGAAAATACAGAAGTGTGAGTAATTAAGCTTAAGATTCCGGATATTTTTTTTCTTTCTATTTTTTGTTGTGGCCTTTACGTTTCTGTTCATGATTTGGCAATATTGGCACGCGACATAGGTGACGGCCAGTGCTGGAATGTAACACGTCTCTCTGAGAAAAGATACCCAGAAGGAAACTATTGTCTGGTCAATAAATCGGTCTACGGCGACAAAGTGGGCTTTTTATTGTATAAAACAGATTGCTTCATTCATAGAAATGAATTTTTGACTTTTAATACATGACTAGCTTGGTTGGAGTAAAGGTTTAGGCCATGGTTCAGAGTCAGCCGCGACACGACCACCGTGTGCAACGCCATGGTGGAATCTAGGACTCCCAAGGCAGCCTTTTGGACTTGATCAACAAGAATAAAAACAAAAAATAAAAGTAAAAATAAAAATAAAAATAACGAAATAAAACTACTAAAAGAACTAAAAGAACTAAAAAAATGCTCATCATATGAACAAAAGTAATCAAGAGCTATTTTCTTCAAAGCTCTAAAAAGTGGTGTTCAAGACTACCTTTCCTAGAATTTATCCAGAATTAAATATCAGTCCGTGTCTCGTGGCCACGCAACGGGGCCGCACGTTAGGTCTGAGACGAGGCTCACTAGGCAAACCAAGATGTAATCGAACGTTACTCTCTCTTCGCCACACAACATTCATACACATTTGCAACCAGATTTGACACCTGTGCTTTACGTCTTCTTTCTTCATATCCCTATTGAATAAAAGGAGAACCTTATAGAATCAAAGCCCGCAACAAAATACATCTCAACATAATTGTTTTATGGCTCTGGCACATGCGATTCCCGGGTCTTTCCCAATGGAGCCTTCACGCCCCAATATTGGTTCGAATCCAGAAAATTTTCCCACGAAAAATCCAGGGGTTCTGCAAATCAGCGTAGATGATGCCCTCCGAAGCCTGTTTGTGACAAGGGAAACAGCTCATGCCAGAACCATGTTACAGAAACATCTAGTGGGCCAACTAGATACCTTCACTTACTTTGTCATTGGGTACCAGTTTCTCAAGTATACTCATGGCTCATGCATGCCGCCCACGGTGGCCCACTGCTTAGTTCAATTGCTGCTTTATGCCAGACACTTCACGGCGGTGGGGCCGGAAAGTGCAAGGCCCATTTTTGCGGAGCACCTATCTGCCCAAGAACGCCATTTCCAAGCCGCGGGGCTTTCGTTTGATCGTCACAAAATTGTACGTTTCATCGTAGCAAAGACACGAAACGTCATTCTATGGAAATTTCTTGGCTCTTTCATCTACCACACTCTTCTTGTGGTATTATACCTCCAGCCTCTTGCGAAAGAAGGACGGCTACATCTTTTGGAGAACGGGTCGTGGTACTTCATATCGTTCATTGGCGAAGGCATATCACAAAGCTACTCGCCCACCGCCCCATGGTGGCTTCAACTCTGGCAGTTGGGCTTCTTTGGTCTTTTGTTCGCCGATGTTGTAATTCTTGTTTTGCAATTGATTATATACCAGAGTATTTTCCTCCAGTCCACGGTTTCCCCCAAAGGGCTACGGTTGAATGAACCTGAACGTTACATTTTGCGGTCTCTGGGGTCTGGTGCGGGACTTGATCCCGATGCCGAGGATGTGGGTGTACCGGAAATTTTCCATGTCAAGCTCTATGAATCTTTGGGCGAGGACCCCATGGCTGGGATGAGTGCTTAGAGTTTTTTTTGAGGGATTTTTAGACTTCATTCACTTTGCGACCTAAGAGCTTTATATTTTCCAGTCCTACAGTTGCTTTAGTGATTTCTTTGTTTGCAAGTGTCTATGGTTATGGCAGGAACTTTGCTGTGGAAAATACTGGGCTAGGTTTATGAAAACACTCGAATTTCTTTGGCATTACTAGTACGGGGTGATCGAAGAGTCATGAAATATGTACTGGGGCTCAAGGAGACCGTACATGATGTCTCTTAAACACGACCTAGCCAGGTCCATTGGTTTTTGTGCCTAATATAGAATTCGGAAATCATATGGTTTTTGATTAATCTCAGGAAACTCTTATATGAGGTCTGATGATGATTGTCTCTACGAAGATGGCCAGAAAACGCCTATTACTGCCCATTCATTTGGTACCCTAAGCTTACAATGGATGTATTTCCTTAAAACTGCAAAGAAAGAGGCATGCATCTTTACTGATTCATAGGTGACTGTTGATGATATCGATATTCGGGTTTGCTTTCTCGCTTCGAAATATTGATCAAGCGCAATATTTATGCCGCATCAGAACCAAAGAAAAGAACCCGGACAAACCAGAGAAAATTGCCGAATCCTTCTAAATAAAACCTCTGTGATTTTGTCGGAATCGGTATTTCGGCTTCAAGCAATCATTTCATAGAAAGGAGGCCCTTGTCTGATTTTCGCCAGTATGAATTATTTAGTAGACGAGCCAACTGAGCTATGGCCTAACACAACAGGTTGCGAAAAATTGACACGAGCAGATTCGGATGAAATTAATGCGAAAAAAGTAGCCCGAACAAGACTTTTGTTTCCAAGGGCGTTTCAGCTTATGGTTTTTATTCACCATTTATACGAGGGCCCAGGGTTAGTTGCTGAGGGCCCAGGGTTAGTTGCTGAGTGCCCTACAATCAAACTACTGGTTTCTCTGCTGCTTTTACTGGATCGAATTCGGGCCTAATTCAATGCTATTGAAGTCAAACACCTTCAGAAGGTTTTCGAACTAGCACCACACATAGTCTAATTTTTCAAAACCACAGACAGAGTCGAGCAACTTCAACGCTTGAGATAATTTGACATATTATAGTTTCATGTTCTTTATTTTTTTATATCTAATTTGTAAATTTTACTGTACCCAAAATTTGGTCCCTTGTCGTTCTCGTTGGGACTTTTTCAGACTCTCCATACGTCTCACCAAATATCTTGCCAAAAGGTGCGAGGCTCGCAAACCCCTCGTCACTTAGTACATCCTCACTGAATGAACCTTCGGACACCTTTCACCACAGAAAGTGGCTGTAAAGACGAATTCTATCAAGAAATACAACCCCGAGCTCAACCATGAGGTACACGCTGCGGGTTTTGCTGTCCAAGAAACCGTACCGGCCACCGTCTTTCGTATTGCCCCAGCCTTATGAGCTTTTCCACAAGAGTCTCCTCGACACAGGTGAGGTCCCCGTAAAGGGTGATTCAGGTAGTAAAATTACTTTGCCTCCTATGGAACCTGGTCCATTGTCTGGATTTGATCTTTTTCAGAAGGTTGCAGGCCTCAAATCTAAACAATACTCGGAAACAGTGTGGACCATGCTCAACGATGACCAAAGGGACATTTTCTTCTATCCACCTGAAAAAGTACATCAACACCGACAAAGAATCATCCAAGGCTATGCTGAGAGTGAGGTGGACTTTTCAAAGAAAAAGCCGGAAAACCCTTTTTTCTTTACTCACCTATACCCATGGGAAATCGTCAAAGACAAACTACGAAACAAGCCCGTATTTGCTTCCGATGTGTACGACCAACTCATCCAGGAAGCAATGGCACCACCCATGAAATTGTTCAAGCCCACGCTCTTGTATAGAAACTGGTGCACATACTTTCGACAAGATGGCAAAAGGATGGGTCCGTTTCTGGGTCTAGATGACCTAAAGAAGGCCAAGTACATCCATGAGGCTGAAAGGAAAAATGACTATGCGAACCGTCGTCTTGAGTTCCGCCGGGTCAGGCAAGCGCGCTCGAAAGGATTTGAAGTCTTTGAGGCGGAGGTTTCTCGTGTGTTGGGTGACTCAATGCCTGAACCACAAAAGACAGAATTCATTCAAAAACAATATGAGTTTGAAAACTACTTGATTTCTCCTGCAGTACGATCAACATCATTGCACCGGGAATTCAAGCTCGAGACCGACTTGGCTATGGTGATGGATTATATCTTTGAGTATGGTACTGTGAAATACTGCAACGTGGACTGGCGAGAATGGCGGGCCAGGGTGTGTGGAAACTACAATTACATTGATAAGATCATGTTTCCATACATTGTGAACGTAATTTCAGAAAACGTCGAGTTGCTCGAATCTTTACCTACTCAACTCATATGGAGAAGACCCTTGCCAAAATAAGATATGGAGGTTATTCTTTGGGAGATAATTAGCGTATGGAGGTTACTATTTTCGGGAGTTAATTGGAAGGCCGTGAAGATGGTCTACCTTTTTCAGCGACTCTGCTGGACGTTTGTTTTAATCCAACAAGATAAAAATTAGATCACTTCAACTTCAAGTAACAATCATTACGTAACCGGGGATCTTTGCCTTGTTTTTGGGGATTTAATTGTAGCCCGAAGGAAGATGTCCAAAAAATAACGTCTTTGAAACAGCAAAAGTACTTGAATAGGATTCGAAGTATAATACTGCGAGAGCCTAAGACCCGAAGCAAATAGCCAAAATTGACAAAGTGTTGTGCTTGAATTACAACGAAGTTGTAGTCTACTCAATGAACCGTTCTATTTTCCCTTTTTTTTTTGCTCTCCTCCTTTTTGGTTTTTTTGTGAAAAATGACCCCAAGGGTGAAATTAATTTAGAAATTATCCCCGTCATTTGAAAAAGCACCCCGGAAGTATTCTAAAGACACAATCCAGCCTCGTTAAAAGCTTAGGTCTGTTCGCAGCCATATATGCATTGAACAGCTATAACTTGATCCATCACGTGCGGAGGGTTTTGTGGAAACGGCTGCAAAAGACTTTTATTAGAGCACCAAAACCCACAAAGAATTTCAGTAAGCCTGATACTACTGATCAAAATCTTGCCTTCAATTAGTTTATTTCCTACTAAGTTTAGGACTTTAAATCTCACAATATTTCAAGTATAATGAGTCCCGTGACTATTAAGAAACCAGCGGACGCTGTACGTTTGACTCCAGCCCAAACAAGAAGACGCTCAATAATTCGAATGTACAAAAGAAGGGAGAAAAAGCCTTGTCCTATCCCCCGAGACAACACCAATTACCTCTCTACCTCTTTAGTGGCTGGATGTACTATTTTATTTGGGTGTATTTTACTAGGGGTATTGTTGAAGAAGTATTCACCTGGTGCCAGCCCTATCCGCACATATGGGCAAGTTTTAAAAGCAGGGGGTTCAAATCGAAGCAGTTTTTTTGACATGATAGAGAGTTCATTGGACAGTGCAATTGCCTCGGTGTTTTTGGGTAGTGCTGTGGCTATAGTTGATATTCTGAAAGACTTCGCCCTTGCCCAGTATTGGGAGAATGTTGAAAAGAGCTCCGATAAAAGCAAAGTAATCAGTACTTTCTGGCTTTATGCTTATTTGCTGTCGCAACTTTTGTTGGGTGTGTTGATCTACGCTGTGGTAAGAGGTTTGTATTCCGGGGTTGCGGCCAATAGAAAACATCGTTAGGGAGTGAATCGAATAATACATCTCATCATTGGGCTTTTCGTATTGAAAAATCCAGGGCTGTCATCTGAAAAAAGATGAAATGTATTGGTGTAAAACATAAACTAATGTATTGTTTTGTGTGCCTGAGATATAATGTGTTGAGGTTCACCAGTGGTGGTCTCTTCACAAGAATATGATAATTGGGCGATGTTCGCTTATGTTTTTTTTTTTTTTTTTTTTTTTTTTTTTTTTCCCGTACATAAAAGCATTTTTGGATCAAGCAAGTTTATGTTAACTTTATGCTACTTGTTCTGTATAGCCAACATTCCTAATTTTGAAAAAAATAAATACTCTGCTGGTAAAGAGCCCTGTTGCAGGCATTCGCGTGTAGCTGTAATTTCGACAGGAGCAGGACCCAAGATGATCACAACATTGACCATGTGAGGGATTGGAAGAAGAACTCAAAAATTGTAAGAATTTGTATGGCATTTCTTTATGGAAATCGGTTTAATGTTTTAATGTTATAATGTGTTAATGTTTTAATGTGTTATTGTTACTATTTTCTGTTATTATCTTTCCCTCAATGGAGCTTTGCAATTAATCATCCAAGAGGTTCCGACATATGGTGGTTATTAAACCACAATGTCCAAGTTGTGAATGTTTCCACCATGTGAACGGAGTAACGAACTCGAACAATTCAAAGTTGATTGTATTTCATTTAAGAATCTTGAAAACAAACTTTTCATCCTAGTAACCAAATTCATATCCTTTTTTACATCAAAATATAAACGAACCGATCTTGAAAGTTCCTTCAGGCATACAAGCCATTTGTTAGTATTTTTTTAATGAATTTTTTTTTATGCATTTCTTCATTTTTTTTTGACTGGTACGCGTCCCATTCGCGTCTCCAGGGCCACTGCAGATGCAGATTTCGTGTTCAATCCAGCATTTTCCATCAACCCCAATTCAGCTTAGGAAAACAATCTCACATTTCCTTTTCCTCTTCTTTTTTCCCTTTCCTCCTTTTTTTTTTTTTCTTTTTTCTTTCTTACTTCCGTTTACTTCTCTTGTTTCCTACAACATAGTTAATCGCTCTTATATTCACACAATGTCCGTCGAAAAAAAAATCAAATCATCTGAGGAACTCAGAGTGGCCCTTCTCTCTGAAAAGGCCACTGTTCCAACAAAAGGCTCCGCCTTTGCTGCTGGTTACGATCTTTATGCTTCTGAAGAAGTGATCATCCCAGCTCAAGGCCAGGGAATGGTTGCTACTGATGTTTCTATAGCAGTTCCCATCGGAACCTATGGACGTGTTGCGCCTAGATCTGGACTCGCGGTGAAACACGGTATTTCCACCGGTGCCGGTGTCATCGATGCCGACTACCGTGGCGAAGTCAAGGTTGTACTTTTCAACCATGGCAAGAAAGATTTTGAAGTAAAAGCTGGTGACAGAATAGCCCAATTGGTATTGGAGAAAATCGTGAATGCTGATATTTCAGTGGTCAAGAAGGAGGATTTGGATGTGACAGCCAGAGGTGATGGTGGATTCGGGTCTACTGGAACGAACTAGGCTAATGGAATAACAAAGGATCTAAATATTTAAAAATATCAAAACAATACGCGATAACTCAATGCATCAACATCATGGTACTACTCAAGTATGTATTTCTATGATGTACCACTCATGTAAGAGACAAGAAGTTCTACCTAATAGTACAATACGTACACGCAACAATATAAACAAAGTCTGGGCAATAAATAATATCTTGTGAAAATAACTATGTATGTACAAACTAAGAGGCGATATTTTATTTTGGGTTTTTTTGGGGGGTTTTCTTCAGTTTTTCTTTCGTTCTCTCTTTTGTTGAATTCTTTGCGGGAAATGAAATAAGAGCGTCATCAGTCATTCAAATCATGTTACACCCAACAACAGTGGATGTATCATTCCTCCTTCTTTATTTCTCTATCAAGAACAAGCAGTTTTAGTTCTTGGTTTCGGCCTTTGTCTCACCTGGGGAAGCTGCTTTGGTCTCCTCAGTGGGCTTCTCGTCGTCGTGCTCGATCTTCATACCTTCAGTAGCAGTCTCTTCGTACTCGTCCAAATTGATATTATCCTTGATCTGGTTGACGGTATCCTTCTCCCTGATGTTCTCTTCGTTAATCATCTCGTCCTGCTCCTTCAAGATGTTTAATTTCAACTTCGAGTCGTCCGACAACTCCAACTTGGCGACGTTGTAAACTTCGTCAGGAATCGATGATAAAACAGCCAACAATGCATCGTAGTAAGTGTCAATGCCCTGGGTGTGTTCACCGTAAGTGTAGGCAGACGAAAGAATCAAGAGGGTGGAAGGAATCTTTTGTCTCAAACGCAAGTCCAACCAGGTTTCCAAGTCTTCTCTCAAACGGCCTGGAGATACATCCTGGGTCTTGATACCTCTCTGGGAACAAGCGAGCTGCAATTCAGGTACAGTCAATGATTCCACACCCTCGTAATCGATAGCCTTGTCGTCCTTAATGATGGTCAACAAACGGTGTCTGATCTGGTAACGCAAAATAGAGTCAGTACCAAATGGTCTAAGGGACATATACTTGGTCATGGCCATCAACTGGTGACGAGACAAGTTATCCAAGACTTGATCGTTTTTGAACATACGCGCAACCTGAATGAGATGTTTACGCTCAGGAGTCTTACCCATGGAGATAGTGTGGAAGAACGAAACAAAAGCCTCACGTTCCTTATCGGAGATCTTCTTCGATAACTTGAGTCCGCTTTCTTCCATTGTTTTCTTGATAAACTCAGATGCGTTAGAACGGGCCTTGGCCAAACGAGCACGCTTCTTCTTGACATCGGAAGATGACTCGTAGGTTGAAGGCAATAAGTTAGGGAAGATCTTCAATGCCACAGGCAAAAGCAATTCAGCGAAAGGAACAATGAGGAACATCAGGAATGGAATCAACCGCGCCACGTCCACGATGGTTCTTTGCAACTGATTGCTTTCTCTACGCGACAAGCCGTACCCAGCGGCCAACTTGAACAACAACTTGGTGGAAACTTTGATTTCGTAACCCAACAACTTGGTCCCTGCCCAGTAGTGAGCAACCTCGTGCTTGACTTTTTCCCAAATGGATTTTTTTGGCGCGGCTGCCGGCGTGCTTCCGGCAACAGGCTCTGTAGAAGCACCATCCTTAGCCACCTCCGTCGTCTGGACAGTCTTCGAAGGCGCCACTTTCGAAGAAAGATCATCCACGTTTCCTGCAGGTGTGCCACCGGCCGATGGTTCTGGTTGTTTCGACGACAAAGATCTAACCGCCGGTGAAAAGGACTTAGATGTCACCAGAATTACAGCAACAGGTGTGCGAAAGTATATTGGACGAAGAGAGCGGCCGAGGGCTAGTTGGCGGCTAAAAAACACGCCCCGGCAAAGAGAACGAGACACCATAATTGTAAAAATCGGAGGTCTTGCGAGACTCTTTTTAGGATGCTATTATGTTTTTAGAGATTTGCGATGATTTTTCCGCAATGTATTTCTTGGCTGATTGTTTTCGCCTTTCAGAAGATTTCTATAGATCTGGGCCGTAGATAAGGGGTGGTTGGTGGATTCTGTCCAGAAAAAAAGAAGGAGTATGGGCACACAGAATTGGGAATCTGGCTAAAAGATGGGACGGTAATATATTTTGCCAGTGGCAAGCTGCGACTGAGAGGATCTGCGAGGGTTTATAGCCAAGTCACGTGGTGAGAAGGAAAAAAAAAATAAAAAAAATAAAAAGGCGCACGCTTTTGGGCGGGCAGTGGCGCACTTGGACCGGCACAACCGGCCTTTGTTGGGCGAGCCAGCCGTGCCGTGTGAATTTGACCGAGGAAGTAGGTTAGTGTCGGATGCGTATAAGGATAAGTATGTGTATAAGGATAATTACAAGGAAAGAAACTGTGTGTTATGGAATCTGGAATATTGTTGGTCTGGGAATTGAAGAGGATGGCAAATTTTTGGTTTTCAATGGGCATATTCGATTAAATTTCGGTGATTTTAAAAATTAGTAGTGCTAACTATGCACACTTGGGACAATTTCTGAATACGAGTCTTGAAGACGCACCTCGTGTTCCCGTGTCACAGTCTTCAGATTGGAGTACAAATCAATCACTCTTTTTGAAGTAAGCTAAGCCCAATTCGGGGCTTTATTCTTTTGATGTGAAAAAATCCAAGAAACTAGCGAGCCACTTCATTGCGAGACACATATGTGGCATACTAGAGAGGCATTAGAAGAGAAGCCAGTAGGAATAAGCCGGAAGTATCAATATTGATTTTTTTGGGCATCTGTAGTAGTTTTCGAGGACCAAATCCCATTTTATTGATATTTTCAGATTCGTTTACGCTGGAGTTTCCTACTTCCAGGATGAACAACAAAAAGAGTCTGAAAGCACTGCGAAGGGCCAAACCTTTTCCATAATAATCGACTTTCCTTGCAGAGTCCCAGGGCGAGTATAAGGTATGCCAAGTCTGTCAATTCACTAGAGACATCTAGAAAATTTCAAAGCTTGAATATAGTTATCGGCAAGTTGACGGGGATGAGAAAACATGAGTAGGTGTAGGATTAATGTCTACTTCAAACCTTCAAGAAGTTGAACCTCTGAACACTTGAAACACCTAATTGTTCTGGAGGACCGAAAACCGAACGAATTCTAATTTTGTTTATTCTTTGTTTATACAATACTTTCCCTTTATGTCGAAGGTGATTTCCTATTCAGAAAAAAAAAAACATCTTTCAAGTCTGAATATGAATTGGCTGGGAGAATTCAACAAGTGCGATCAATTGGTCTATGACGAAAATTCGTAAATAGGAACCGAGATAACAGAATGGACATACATCCAAAATTCAAGACGATATAGTTCAAGAAATTTCGCAGAAATCCTTTCCTTTCCCATTCATAAGCCAAATAGTGAAATTTCATTTAAAGTCGTTTCTGATCTCGGTACTTGTCAGTGAAGAGAAAACTATTTAAAGGCCTCAAAAATATTTAATCACAACCACAGAGGTTCCCCAAGGTGCACAATACTTCCAATGACTTTAATCATAAATGCTGTTTTTTTTTTCTTTTTTTTTTTTTTAGTTTTTAGTTTTGAGTTCTTATTTTTATGTGGTTAGCAAATTTTCCGACCTTGGCTTATCAAATTCACAGCATTCACTCTTCGTCTTGTTGAATAGCAATGTGTTCTGTGCTATCTCCAGTAAGACCCACAATAACAATCTTATCAATGAGGGTATGCGAATCTTCATCCGCGCCATCGATGAAAATGTTCAAGTTTTGCACGTTTTGGAAACGCACGTACCTGAGCTTGATCTCGTGCCAGCCCGGTTCGAGATCTGGTTGCAAGGTTTCTTCATGAAGCGCATCTGAGGCCGTGCAATCCTCGAAAGATAACACTGCTGGTTTGTTCGCCCATACTTTAACTACAGTGGGGATCTGACTTTCGTCTGAGAGCTCGTCGCCGTCCAATTGCGTCTCTTCCAGTGCCTTAGGGGCCGAGGTCTTAATCAAGATTGAGTATACTTTGCAAATGTGGTTTAACGGCACGAAAAACAACGCCTGTGAATCTGCATCACTATAGACGGTGGAATTGGCCGATTCCGGGCGGAAAACCAGTCTGGGATCGGTAGTTTTCTTGAACAATGGCATCACATTCAAGGCCACCATGTCGCCAAAATGGATAGAGTCATTGATCGCCGCAAATCCGTTTGGAATGTACTTACCGATCTCTTTTATATATTCGGAAGATGGCCCGGATTCACTAGACAGATTCTGACTAGCACGGTCTTTCACGGAAGGATCTTGTGCAGCTTTTTCGCTGAACTTATCCAAGGCAGCCTTGAATTGGGGGGAGAAACCACGCACCCGTTCAACTTCCTTTGATGCCTCGAAAAAAACAAAGGTGGGAACCGAAGTGATGCTATATTTTCTTGCCACTTCAGGACAACCATCAAGATCCACACGGACAATCTCAATTTTGTGGTACTTTGCTTCAGTATACAAAGCGTCCACCACGGGTTTCGACGCCTGACAGGGCCCGCACCAAGACGCAGTGAAGTTAGCCACAAGGTACTTTTTGGAGGCAAGAAGTTTAGAGAACTCGGCCGAATCCTTCACAAACTGAATTTCCTGGGACATTTGCGAGGTTTATGTTTATGGTGGTTATGTTTGTGGTGGTTATGTTTGTGGTGTTTAAGAAACGAGTGTTGTTTGACGTAGACAAAGCCTATTCCAGATCTGACAACCCCACCTCCTATGAGGCGCGGGCCGCGGGGCCAGCATTTCAATTAAAAGTTTCTCGATTCAAGTATATACAAGACCTAGGACTATTCAGTTATACAAGGTATGAAAAATCCGAGACGAAAGAAGAGGGAAGAATATTTTACCTCTGGGAAAACTTCCGCCACTTATATATCTCGGTGGCGGACTTTGAATTCCACTTCACCGGCCAGGTTCGGATTGTCCTTGGCAAAGCCCATTGTCTCAACACGTTATTACATCGGGCAAGGAAACGTCGCAGCTTCAGCGACTCACGTGATACACCCAGGCCTCAATGTGCGACACCACCGGTGATATGTGTTGTAATTATTGCAACACTATTAGATGATGCGTCCGTTATGCTTACACAGGCAATGTTTTATAGTGGTTCCGATTTGTAAGTAATCGTACGTCCACTGTGGATTTAGCTATGTAATTCATAGAGAAAAGAAAAAGAAGAAAGAAAAGAGAAAAGAATCTCCTTCTACGATCGAATGAAAAATTTTCACTCCATGGTATCCGGAGTCGTGTCCTGATCATCCCGGAGTCGTGTCCTGATCATCCCGCGAAAGTCTAGACCCGGTTAATCAGAACGCGGAAAAGCCAACAATATGTCTAATCAATGCAGTGTTGATAAAATAGTGGATGATATAGGTGAATTACCAAATACCCAAGATACTGTGGTTTTGAGTCTGTGTGGGATACACCAAAATTAGATTCATCAATATTATTCAATGAAAATTTATCCATTAATATATACCATTCACCCGTGCATTTGCTTCGTGTGTTTCTGAACAGGCTACAGGGCCGCGCTCACAATGTTGGGCCAATACCAAAGCACCTGCTTGGTCAAATTGTTTATGCAATTTAAGTTTGTTTTCCCCCAATCAATTGAGCAAGTATTAATTTGGCTCTAAATATTCAATTTTGATCATCAGAACCCCCAATATTACATGATCAGTGCAAGCGACAAGGAGTATATATCATAAATTAGACACCATACCAGTACTTGATATTTCGGTGCACTCTGACTCAACCACGGCACGTGGGGCATCTAGAATCAGCTCTCATCAAGGTCTTTGACGAAGCCAATCCCCTGTTTTCATAGAAATAAAGAGAACTTATTCAGAATTACTTGAAAAATACATATTCAGGAGTATGCTCATCCGATTATTCAAGTGATTCTTTTGTTTCACCACACAACTGAGGTTGGCCAACATCGCATTGCCATCAACACATGAAAGCCGTTGGCTGCGCCCGCGTTGCACCACAGTCCCCTATAGGCTCAGCGGACGAGGACCCAGAAGGGGCCGACCAAAAATAGAGGAAGAGGTCCACATAGATGCACTTAAAGTTCTCTGATCTTCTGGTCCCACACCGGAATTCTGAATCCGGGGTAATCTTTTTTTTTTCTTCTTCAATTTAAATATACATGAAATGGTTTATTCCTTTTTACCAATGCCATTGTATATTAATCAGACGTTATCTTGTGGTGTATCTGGGGTGGCTGCAGGCCTGGGATTGCCCCAGATGTGCAGATTGTACCCGGCGCGGCCCCGCGCAAACTGTATGCGCCCACACCACCAAAAGAACATGCTGCTGTGATTTTCAACCAATTGATCTTTAATACCCAAGCTAAAACCAAAAAACATCAAACTTTCTTTGACACAACTTAGTCCCCGCCCAGGCAATGGCAGTCCCCGAGACCCCTGATTCGCGCACTGCTTCTTCAGCGAGTTTTTCTGCGAATTCCACCGGCTCGCTGCCGGGTCCATTACGCCAGTTGCGGCTTTCGTCGCTCTCCCCCGATGTGCATCATGTGGACCGACCAAAACCCATGAAACCGAATAAAGGAACACGAAAACGCCCCTATCTGAAACAAATCCACGTACGACGACCCAATCATGACGCTGGGTTTGGATTCGATGTGAACTTTCCGGTTTCCGGAACAAAAGTATGCGACACCTCCGGCCACCTAGCTACTGGCCTTAACGATAGTCTGCAAATGGCGACCATTTTTTTGACGGCAGCGAAAACAGTCAAATCAAAATACAATGTGGTGGACTCGATACCTATCTCAGATTCTGCCAAACGTTTGAAGCTGCCGACGGGCGTCCCCATTCATATATCACCCGCGGTACGGCGCCGGGCAGATATCGTAAAATCCACGCTTGAGTTGAAGTGTGCGTGGATACAACGATTCACCGACTACTCAGATACTGATGACCACCCACTCCATCCCGGGTTTGACCGGTGCTATAATCCGCTACAGGTTCTTCGGAATCGAGTTACCCGTAAAAACCTTAACCACCAAATGCCCCCTCCCCCACAAAACCCTTTGCCGTGTGACGCCTTCTCCTCTCACCAGACCTCCGGCGGGAAGCCATGGAAAATGCTCTGGGGGATCGACCTCAACGAAGTCATTTCCGATTACGCTTGGCGAAAATCTTACTGGACCGAATTGCGTAATGCGAAGGGTGACTTATGGTTTCCCGATTCTGCCCCTGCACTTACAACGCCTCCCAAGCATAGACGGATTTCACAAAAACTCCACGATAAGCTCTGGAACGATTCAGATACAGAAAAAAACCCTGAAGACTCATTTCTTCTTGATATTCCATTCCAGCCACGCCCAAAAGATTCCGGCCCAAAAGGCATAAAAAACAACTGGAAAGAGAAGGCAAAGCGATTATATGGCTACCAGAGCTCGTCTGCGGTTGAGTTGCTGCCGCTTGCTGGAATGAGTCACGCGCCGCTGAAGTCATTGGATGGAATTTCCGCCGTCAAAATCGCCCGTGTCGGAGGTAGAAGCCACTCTGCAGACGATACTGACCAACTGTATCAATTTAAGTTTTCACGTAGTGGTGATCTCGACATGTTTTTGAACGAAGATCTCTCCAAATTGGATCTTCCCAATGATACAGTCCGCCTGAACCCACATATCATTGTGGGTGATGGAAGTTCCTCTAACCAGCGCCTGAATTCGGACATTCTAGAAGATGGTCAGGGCGCAGAGAACAAGGGCGACTCAATCGATAATATTAACGATGTTTTTTTCAGCTCCGTGCATCTGAAACAACCGCTGGTGCAGCATCTTGAAAAAAACCTTGTCAACCACAGCTCAAGTAGTGTCGAGGCTGGTCCTCTGCACCTGGAAATGTTTGACTATGTAGCGCTTGATGCTGCTAGCAACCTGATCAAGTATTTGAGCGTGGTTTCATTCCTCAGTACCAATTTCTTAGATTCTGTCTACCCTGTGCTCTTGGAGTCTACTAGCTCAAAGTTAGATAGGCTTTTGCATGAAGACATGCGCCGCTTGTTGCGCTCGATTAACCAAACAAACTCGGCTATTCTACCCGGTAGAGAAAGCTTATACAGAGGATATATTGAAGAGGCAAAAAGTATCACTCACCTTGCAAATGATGAGTGCGCGGTGAAAATTGACAACTTATTAAGTGCTACTGATAGATCATACGGTGAGCTCAACACCTCACTCATTATGGAACTTCGAAAAACAAATGAAAAGTTGGATAAGCTCAACCGGTCTTTATTTAGTGGCGTGATCCGCAACTCCGCGGTCATAGATGACAGGTCCCAAAACTATGATATCGCTGACCATAAATTTCTTTACATTGCATTAGAAAATGCAATAGTTGTTTTTCTCCGTCTTGTGTGGATCGGCGTAAACATTGTGAAGCCGGTCTTCGTATTCGCCAGGTTTCTCTGGAAGCTTCTTATGTTGATTTTTCAATAGAAACTACAACACCCAGTATGCGGGTACACTCAATGATGCAATCAAATCTGTTTCGGATATGGCAAGGATAGTGTTTCATGTCAGGTTTGTTACCATTGTGAGTGCAGCTATGTCTCGCGTGCGACCTATTGAGAGATGCCGTCTAAAACATTAGTAGCCCATTCTGTTTTTTGCGTGCTACTGTGTTTTATCAGATGATGCAACGATACAACTAATACGGGTCTTTCTGATCAATTTAACGCAAAAAGGGTGGGGTTTATAATCAAACTATTCAAAGACTACTTCTTTGTTACACGCAAAAAGAGTAGGACTAGCTTATATATATGATTTAGTGTGTATTTTTTTTTTTTTTCAATTACGTTAAAAACTCATTACTAATTGCTAATGCCAAGATAAGGCCGGCCCGCTGATGGAGGGCACTTGCCAGTCCCATGATCAGCCGATTTGCAAAGATTGCACAACTCCGCAATTTTGCTGAGGGATAAAGTCAATGGCTTTGCTTTGAAAATTCCGTAATTGTGTAATAGGCGAGTTGGCTCGATGATACCCTCTATAGAGTAGAATGTGTTCTGCTTGTTGACGGGAGCAGGTGGAGCAATAAAGAAGAAATCAGAGAAAGTGCCTGTAATAGACCTCATGAAGTTTTCTGTCTGAGATTCTTGTTCCCTGGTGAAGAATAGCTCAAAGGGAACAAAGCCCTCAGGACGGGCAACTGCTCGCAAGCTTAGTGACCTCGGTGAATCATTAACATCGACGACAATGTCCACGGACGCTAGAAATTTTTGGAAGATGTCGAATTGGCGTGAAAGCGAAGGAGTGGGGTCAAATCCCTTCGTCTGAAATTCTGACATGATGGGTGCATGTTCCACTAAAGGGTG
Source organism: Metschnikowia vanudenii (assembly GCA_030583145.1). Taxonomy (NCBI): domain Eukaryota; kingdom Fungi; phylum Ascomycota; class Pichiomycetes; order Serinales; family Metschnikowiaceae; genus Metschnikowia; species Metschnikowia vanudenii. Next base: position 48,599 of record JAJMHT010000112.1, read on the forward strand.
TGATATAAGACTCTCCTTTACATATGGGTCCCAGCGGGTCGTCAGAACATGAACAAGACCCGTGTAAGGGGAAAAGTACGGTACAACAGTATCCAATTGCCAGATAAGAACTCTTGCCTTTGCCAAGTCCGTGAGAAGCACACGCTCGTCGCTGTTCAAATTATTCCAGAAGTCTTTTTCAGGTAGCCCCAGCGCTTGAAGACGGTTCTGGATTTCAGTACACCGGAGATCAGCTTCTTGCACTCTTTTCTTGATGTTGTCTGAGGCCAGTACAATCCATTCATTTACCTTCTCAACAGTTGCAGCTACATTCAAATCATTGAGGTCACAGCCAGTATTAGGCGCAAGGATGACTTCATGATTTTCTCTGGCTGTTTGGAAAGCAATATACATGAGGGCCTCGTCCTTCGGAACTGAGGCCAAACAATTCAAAATGTCAGAACGTGAATTTTGCCAGTATCTCCTAAAGAACAATGCCACACGAATCTCCCAATCCATCTGGTCACAAAGTGTTTCACTGGCAGCAAGGAGAAGCACTTGTTCCTTGTTCCAGAAACCGACTTCGTTATACACCACTGCCATATATGGAAGACTGGGATGAAAAACTGTGCCTTCGGGGTGATAACATCCGATCCAAGGGAAATATTCTTGAGACTGTGGGAATGTTAACATGGTAGACAATTCGGGGAGTCGCACTGGCTTAGAACTAATGCTTCCACCAGTCGATTCCTGTTTAATTAGATCATTTGTTTGTGCATTCTTTGGTGTTGGCGGTTTAGCATTAGTGGCGGGGTTCGCTTCTTCTTGCGAAGGGCGCTTGGACGGACTGGTTAAATCCAGACTATTTGAATGCAGAGAGATTTCCTTTGGTGCAGATGAAGACGTGGCTCCAAAAGGTTTCGAAGATTTGTTTTTGTAGAGCGTCTTTGGATCGCTGTCGAAACTAAATGGTGAAGTTCCTGATGGCAATCCAAACCCAGTCTTTGTTGGTTTCCTTGTTTCAGAAGAGGCGATTTTCTCTACGTGCGCCAGAGATTTCACCTCGGTGTTTGGTGCAGCCGTTGGTTTAACGGCAGGTATTTGTGGTGCCGCTGGGGAGACTTCTGGTCTCGCTTTTTCCTTGACCGGAGAAGTGCCGTGAGCCGTAGGTTTTGGTGTCCCTCCAAAACTAAAGCCTTGTGTTTTCTTTTCTATTTCCTCCATTTTAGATGGTAGGTTGAAAGCTGAGGCGAGTCCTGTAGAAGATTGTGGCACAGCTTTGACAGCTTCTATGTTAACCGATGTGGGGTTGGCCGCTGGTTTTTGTTGCGAAAAGCTAGAAGCTTGGCTCGGTACTGCAGCTGCTGTAGATGACTGGCTCGAAGGTTGCTGGCTTGAAGGTTGCTGGCTTGAAGGTTGCTGGCTTGAAGGTTGCTGGCTTGAAGGTTGCTGGCGATGAATATCTTGATGTTGTTCTTTGTTACCTGTCAGAGCCGTCTTCAAAGAGGCATTGAGAGTTGCAGTCCTCTGGCCAAATCTGAAATTAGTGGCTGAAGCTGAAGCTGGGGCCGGAGCTGCGGCTGGAACTGGAGCTGGGGCTGGGGCTGGAACTGGGGCTTGGGCTTGGGCTTGCTTAGGAGTGGGATCTGGAGTTGAAGCTGAATTCGCTGGGCTTACTATCTGGGGAGTTGGAACATTGGAGAAAAGCCCAGAACCCAGGTGCGGTCTATCTGATTGCTTCCCATAAAAGATTGAATTGGTGGCGGGTTGATTGCCACTTGGGGCTGTAGAGCCTTGGTTTCCAAACATGTCAATAGGTTATTGGACTGAGTGAGTTCTGTTATTTTTTATTATTGTGGGTAGGGTGGAAAGTGTGGAAACACGTGGTTTATGCATATCCAGATCTATACGGACGGCATGTGTGAGGCAGTGCGCGGTGTAGGCCCTTAGGGCAGCCTTGCTAAAGGAGAACCTATTTGGACCACGCTTCATTAGATGAGTGGCGCCATACTTGTTTAAATTTGTGCATTTTGTTATTAATATTGCTTTTTGGTGCTTTTTCCATATTTTTCCGTTCTCTTTTTCTTAATTTGGTCCAAAGAAAAAGGGTATCCCATGGCTTATGAATAGGTCTCAACCCAAATGTGCACTTAAACTATCCAACGATAGTGGGGATAATCTGTAATGAAGCAGCGCGAGGAATGTGATGCATTGGAATAGAACAATCCCATTTAAACACCATAATTTTCTCACGTCTCGACAAACCAATGATATTAAAGTTGCGGGAAAGTCTAATACAGCAATTTAAATTCATTCAGTGATTCACAAGAACTGCGTTAGCTTGCCCTGGTCACTTACTTCTCAACATAGACATCTCGGGTTGGAAAGTGTAGCTGCGAAAATTCTTGACCGATTAGATAACAGGACCAAAAGATTGATGCGAATCTCCAATTGACAAACACATTTCGGCATAATTCTGGATATAATCAATGATCATACGCACCAAAGCACATTAGGCAAATGTTCAACATGGTTTCACTTCACTGTCTCCCTTCCTTTCCTAAGCAGATATCTATTGCAAAGTTAAGCTCGGTTTACTCACATGTATTTATTCACGTCAAAGAAAGGCCGTCTAATTTGAGAAGCCGCTGAGCCGTATAATTCCATGATTGACTTGTCGAGGGAACACAACTCGGATAATTTGCTTAGAGACAACGTCAATGGGTCTGTTTTAAAATTCCCAAAATTAAGTAGCAAGCTACTGGGATCAACAATGCCTTCAACGGAGAAACATGTCTCTCTATGGTTAAGAGGCGTAGGTGGGGCCACAAAGAAAAATTTCAGGTATCTTGTTGTGATGAACCGCATAAAGTTTGCCGGCTGGGTTTTCTGCTCTTCAGAGAAGAAGAGTTCGAACGGAATAAAACGATCTGGGCGCTCAATGGAGCTAAAAACGAGGGGTCTGGGTTCACCATTGACGTCTACCACGAGATCGACATGAGCTGTAAACTTCTGAAGATTCTCGTATTGTCGCGAGAACCCGAACCTGGGGCCAAATCTGAGTATCTTGAAGTTGTTGAGTAACGGAACGTATTCCACCAAAGGGTGGATACACATACTTTCATTGATCAGTGGATCCCATCTGGCTGTTTTTAAGTGGACTAGGCCCGAGTATGGAGAAAAATAAGGCGAAAGTGTATCCAACTGCCAGATAAGAACTCTGGCCTTGACTAAGTCTTCAAGAAGCACTTTATCGGCACTATTAATATTCATCCAGTAATCCTTCTCCACAACCTTGGCCTCTTGAAGATACTTTAAGATCTCATCACACCGTGCACCGGCTTCCTGTACTCTCTCCTTAATTGAAGCAGCCCAAGACTTCGCCCATCTTGTCACCTTATCAATAGTTGCTTTTGTCGACAAATCAGTGAGATCGGAGTCGGGGGATGGGGCTAAGATAACTTCATGTGCATCCTCAGCTGTGTGTAAGGCGAAAGTCATTAAAGCCTCGTTCCTTGGAATGGATACCAAGTTGTTTAAGAGATTCGCATGTTCGGATGGATCGTATTTACGAAAAAACAACGCCACGCGGATCTCCCACTTGATCTGGGCTTCTAGTTCTTCGTTGCTAGCAAGAAGAAGCACCTGATCCCTGTTCCATTGACCAATTTCATTGTATACAACAGCCAAGTAGGGGAACCTTGGGTGAAAATAAATGTCTTTCTGGTGATAAAGTCCAATCCAGGGGAAGTATTCTCTAGCCTCGTCAATCAGCATTTCAATTGATAAACTCTCTAAGTCAACGGTCTTGCAACTGCTACTTCCATACGTCAAGTCAAAACTGGAAGCTTCTGTGGAGATTCGAGGTTTCAGGGGACTTATTATGTCAGGTTTAGATGCAGCTTGCGATTCAAGTATCTGTGTGTTTTTCGCGTCTCTTGTGTCTTTCGGTATCAAGTCCAGGGTTTTAAGTTTCTCTAAAGCATTCTTTTGAGGCTGCGATTGTGGGTCTTCGGTTTTTTCTAATGATGAAGCAGAATTGGTAGACGTAAAGTTAATTGCTGGGTTTTTCTGTTCTGAGACAGAGTTTGTGGGGTTTAGTGCCGAAGAGTTAGCAACTGGAATCTGTATGGTGTTTGGTGAAATTTCCGGTTTCACGGGTTCCTTGAGTAGTGCAGTATTCGGGGTGTCAGAAAACCTCGAATTTGGGTTCTCCATGAGACTCATATTTCTTACCTTTCTTTCGATCTCTTGCATGATTGAGGAGGGATCAGATAAAGATTCCTGGCCGGTAGCTTGCCGGAGTTTGCCCGTCTTCGTTTGGGTAACACCCAGGTTTGCGGTCTCTATGAGTGACTGTTCCGACACAGCGGTTTTTACATCCGGGGTTTGTGATTCCGGGGTTTGTGATTCCGGGGTTTTTGATTCTTGGGTTTGTGATTCTGGGGTTTCTGCGCCCAGTGAGTCAGATTGAGGAGATTTCTCTTTGACGTGTCCTGATTGGGTACTCGTTGGTTGGGTATTCGTTGACTGCGAATTCGTTGACTGAGAAATTTCCTGGGCCACCCCAGCCCACGGTTGGGGTTGATTAGGCTGAGACTCCACGGGTGATGGTGTTTTACCGCTGCTTTGTATCCTTGGTTTAGGCCTAGTGACTTTCCGGTTACTCAAGGTGGAATCTGATATTGCGTCTGCCTGCCACCCTGGTTCGGCTTTGGGCTGGACTTGAGAGCCCCAATAAATCGGCTTCTTTTCCTGCTGAGCAGGGCTACTAGCCAGCACATACTCTTGTCCTTGAGTAAAACCCCCATTGACAGATGTGTTCATCTTGCTAATGTAAGCTAAAACAGAGATACTGCACGCGTATACTTAGAGAAGCGAGAAGCATCTGGGCGAGAGAGCGAGAGAGCGAGAGAACGCGCATTGAGCACTGCGCAGTCCCTAGATAAATACTCCGTTGCTTACCTATTGAGCATAGAATTTGAATAACCCCGGGCAAACACGCATGGGCAGATTCGACAAAGACGGTGTTATTTTTTTTTCACCCAATAAGATTTTGCTAACTTGTCAAGATTAGTATTTCTTGTGAAACCAGCCAAAAAAAAAATGTTTTTAGCGTATATCTAGCGATCGAAACTTTGCTTTTTTCTTTCACTTTGAGTATTATTTGATGGACCCTTCCCCTTTTTTGGTAGAAATTACGAACTACTGCTCATGAAGTCTGTTTACTGCACTGCTAATCGAACAGAATCAATATTATCATCAATGTTATCAATATATCTTACCCGAAAATTTTTGCATTTTGATTGAAGTATTTCACTTGTGGCGTTCTTTCGTTATATTTACGTTTTTCTTTCTTGCCCTGCCTCTTTGAATACGTTCATACAACTGACTATTTCATCAGTACTGTCTGCTAGAAAAGGTCAGTTTCGGCTAAAAAACGCCATTAGATTATTCCACGCTGATTCCAAAAATGGTGTAAGCTTGAAAATCCCTATATTTACTTGTTTTATGCCATGACACATCTCTAACAGAAGACTATATACTTTGTGGATTTTTGTTATGGGAGTCCGAAACACGGCTGCGAATCTCAAGTCTCCCGCATTTTCACCACGTTGGACGTTCCAATAAAATATGAACAAACCCATCTTCGTTCTCTCCTTATCCCAAATTTCACCGTCACTCGTACGTTCAATTCTCTTATGTGCGTATTGAGAAGAATCCCATATTAATAAGAAATCAAAAAGACTTTGTGGCAATCAAAAACTCCTTCCTCCACGTACCAGCATGGGCTGGTGGGGGAGGTACAGGTGTATAAATCCTAAACCGATCTGATTCAAGTGCTCTTCAAACTTGTACCCAACCTTTTCAGCAAAGCATTCCTGTTTGCGTCTTCTTCGCTCTCTTAAGTATAAAGCGCTTCACCTTTATTGCCAACATGCAGCAAAAATCCGTGGCTCTACTAAGTATGTTACCTAAATTTCAACTCCCCAATTTACACCCCAGAACGGAACTAACACATCTCAGAAAAAATCGACTCCACCATCTATCAGATCCTCGAGAAGTTTCAGGACTTATTTGAAAAGGCGGTAATCGAAGAAAAGCCCAAAGAGCTTTTGGCTGTGGAAAACGCCGCCATGGAATTCGATGCTCTGACCATTATCCGTCTTTGTAAAGACCTCTTGGGAATCACTCGTGGTCTTCGTGAGACGTGGTGTTTAGATTCAATTAAGGTACAGCCAAGTGACGAGACCCAAAAGCAAGCCGGCGATCAAGCGGTGAAAGAAGTATTTGACAAGTTCAATCAGCTCATTGATCGAATTGCAGCCTTGGAATCACTGTCCGTATAGAAATTATTCCAGGGTTCGTCAATCCAGTCGTCTTCGATGTTTCCTTGAAGATTTGGCTTCTCTTTTCCCCCCTTTGAATATGCGAGAACATTTCGAGAGACTACGTGTGTTTATCTACTATTATCGTCATTCATTATTCGTCAAATCGTCTAGTTTAGTCAATGAGCTTGGCAGGGCTACCGGGCCTAGTTCCCACGCGACTCAGTGAGTTGCTGGGAGGTTCTTTATGCTCCTCAAACATGTGTACAAACTTCTGTACTTTTCCGACCTTGATGAACTTGAACTTCTTGTTCTCTTTGATGTACTCCGGCACGGTTGACGACGAGTCTCTGAAAGCAAACTTTAGTCCCAAACTGTCGTCATGGTCAATAAACGCAAGCGACGCTTTATTTTTAAGCAGTGATGTATCGATCCTAGATCCCAGTGAGTTTGTCTGTGTCTCTCTCTTGCTAGGCGAACTAGTGAGTGACGACGAAGTATCATGGTATCCTGGTGTCTGGTGCGAAAGATCTCTACAAAAGTCATCAAATGATGGATTCTCTTCGCTCGGCTTCCCACAATTTGTGGTTTCACTTTGAGAACTTGATGAGCGAGACCTGTGCTCAAAATTCAGTGAAATAGTTGAGTCTCTCCCATGCTCCGGGCATGTAGAAGGTCCTCCTTTGCGCACCTGTGGTGCTGGCTCAGGCTCTTCAAAAACTGGCCGATCTCCAGGAGCAGATAAATATAATGGTGTCTTGAACTTTCCAGTGGGAGATGTTGGAATAGGACTTGCGAGTGCGGGCTGCTGTCGAAGTTCGGGTTGTCTTTGGGGGCTCAAAACTGGAACAGTTGTAGAGCCTGTTTTGGGGATGGACAAGTTGGAAATGCCATAATCCAATATATCATCCAAATTCAGAGCTGGTGGTTTATGCAGAGGCAGTCTTTGGCTGTTAACAGAGCTTGGGGAATTGATATCGGACTCGTCCTCTTCGTTGGAGTGACACTTGCCGCTTTCGTCAGAATGTAATAGCTTCATGTCGTCCTCGGTATTTTCGAAATCGTCTTCGTCATAGAACACCAATTGTTTCTCAATTAGGCAAGAAGTTTCAGAATCGTCGAGTGAGGTGTTGGCAAAATCGAAAGCTTCCCGAGGCGAAGAGCCGTACATGGACTTTACCTGGGCTATGCTCTCATTGGGTGGCAGGTCCTGGAGAATCGTTGACGAGTCCGTGATGTGGATAGAAATGTCGCTATTGCTCTTTAGTTCTTGTAAGAGTTTCTGACAAATGTACGTTTTTAATTGGCCAGCCAACGCGGTATCTGACAGTAGTAGTGAAGCAAATGTGTCGTTAGCATGAAAATGGATGCGGATATCGCCGAGGTCGGCCAAATCAACGGCAAACACGTCAAGTAAAAGGCGGAAACTCACTACAAACGTCTCGTTCGTCTTTTGCATTGAAAGAATCGATTTCCACACCTGGGGGAACCGTGACACCGAGCGCACCATGCCAGTATCTACGCCTAGAGGTAACTTAGCTTTTGCCACAAAGATATGGTTATTTTGAATAAGTTCCAGCGGCGTGAGAGACTTATTTCGGAGAAGCAAAGCGTTCAATTCGAGCGTCAAGTCAAAGAACTCGATATATTTGGCTAGGTCAATGAACCGGCTGGCATATCCGCCCAGATAAAGATGTAGTTCTGCCACACATGTGGAGATTTTATATGGAATGTCCGATGAAAAGAGGAAATTCGGTCTATCGTGGTCTTTCACTGGCACACGGTAACGGTATAGCGTCGGCGGACGTGTGTTGTACAGAGCCATTGACGAGATTATTCGGATGTTTTGCGTGCTTCAATAACTCAAGGGTGTGATAATGTGGAAGTAGTCCGAGGATACAAAGGTGGCGAAAACGCCTTGGGATATTTGTGACAATACCTCTTTGTTTGGCTCCGTGAAGAGATCGAATATGGAAGCTATGCTTTATTTGCTCAGAAGCTAGGCGACAAATTCTTGTATAGTGTTCAATTTTTTGTTTTGTTTTGGGTTGGCTTTTTTATCGCTTTTCCGTGGGGCGAGGGCTCACCTCATGGTGTGAGAACTTCACTAACAGCAGAACACGCTAGTCTCGTGCAGGTCGCTTCTCCCGCTTTCGGTAAATGCGACGACATTCTGGGGAGAGAAACTACTGGAAACCGTCTGTGCCGTCGCACTAAATCTTTGTTTTTGTTTCGCGCACGAGTAAAGGCGGTGTTGGTTCCCGAAGTGGGAATTATTCCTGCGATAGCCAGATATCTCCTGTGAGGATTTGCGTTTCCAGAGTCAATTGATAGTGAATGTAGAAGTTGGACTTAGGGGAGAATGGGTGGGATTTTCATTGTGGGAGTGGTGTATTTTGTGCTTGGTGTCTCTATTCTGCGTGACTGTAGAACTTAGACAAAAATGTTTTTTTTTTATTTTTTGTCTCTTCTTTTATTACTTTATCAAATTTACAAGTCTTGAGTGCAAATGAGTTTAGGTGAATTATAAAGTTATTCCTTTACAAACGTTCTATGATAGAAAAGACCGAAAAAATATACCTGTGTAGTTTTCCCTTATTGAATACCCACTCAAAACACCAAAAAGTTGAAGCTATCAAGCAGGCGTATTCTGCCAGCAACTTTGAGTTCCAAAGGAGAAAGAATTGGAAAATAAGCCCAAGCCAAAAAAAATTACACTTGAAAAATTTCCACGGCGAATCTGAAGTTTTGGTATGAATATTTGTAATTTCCCCGCGTCCCCTGAAAGTGGATGTCACCGGTCACAATTCAGCTTTCACCTCGCTTGGTGAGGGTGATTAACTGTCAGCAAAAGAAAAGATGCTATTTCGTTACTGTTTCCTCCCAAACAAAAACAATCTCAGAGAAATCGAAAACAAGGTTGTTTCAAGGCAAGATCCCAATCACCACATTTTGAAGGCATATGGTGGCCCTTCTTCGATTCACTTAAGTCGAGTATCCTATGGTGTCATGCCAACTAAAATCAACTATCTTTGAGATGAGAAAGGTGTCCCGCTGTAAGTTGAAAATGTCTTTTCTTCCAAGTCACATCTCATTTCTGTGACATTGACCTGAAGCTATTTGTGGGTACAATCAGCATATTGCGAGAAGTTCCACTTCGGCATATTCGATAACCCAGTTAGCATGGGACACCTAAATATATTTGGTGACCCAAACTTCATAAAAAACACACAACCATACCCGCAGCTCAAAGAAACCTCAGAAAAGTTTAATTTTCAAACCCCATCTTATGTAAGGATGTCGCTGCTTATCTTCAGTGGGGCCATTGTTAAACAAGTGGATGTGTGTTACAACAATTCTAATTCTGCCATCATACACAAATGATCCGAAGGAAACTCACCTACTCTAGGTTGGGCCTTATTCAGGCCCATGCCCGCCGTTGTTGGCATTTCGAGTAATGCCAAAAGCTGCATTTGGGTTAACCAAGTGAAACGTTCTAAAGAGTCCACTTTCGTGTACGCGCTGCCATCCCACTCGGCGACCACGAAGATATAATCAATGAGACTACGCGGTTGCTTGCCACAATAGGAAAACAATGGCTCGTTGCGCAATGTGTGACTATTTTCCGGGTGAACCAAGCGGTACCCGATAGAGTAGAGTGATATGGCCCTTCTATTTATGCCGTTATGCAATTTTTCAAGATCTGATATTGCCTTGAGGGGCTCGGAAAGCAGCCTTGCATTCCGCTGATCCCGCTGGTCATTGATGATGGAAAGGCTGAGTTTTCGATGGGTGTGGCCCGAGAATTCTACGGGCTTCGACACTAGGGAAAGGTAAGCCGAATCATCGACTGTGGAGTTGAAGTCCCCCGCAACAAAAGTATAGAATGAAACAAGGGCGTTGCAAAGCTTCCTTATAGATTTGGAGAATTGTTCGATCGCATGTAGCAAAATGGCAGTATCTCGGGTACGGCCGAACATTTTCATTTTTGTCAGGGGTAAGTGAGTTGTTCCTACAATGAGAGCATCTCTGGAAGGTGGACTATGGCCTTTTAATAGTTTGGACTTGAATCGCAAACATACGAATAATGCCCCCTGGGATGTCACGAATATTTCTCTGACGTCTCCTGTACCGAAGTTCCAAAAAGAGATACCTTTGTAATCATATTCTTCAAAAAGGTCCCATTTATAGCAAATTGCCAATGAATGGAACTTGTTGGTATTTGCCACACGCATATTATATCCAAACATAGCAAATCTTTCGATCCATCTATAATGGTCAGCCACTTCCTGAAGACAAACAATGTCCGGATTGTAGCGAGCAATCTCAAATAAGAGAATTTGCTCGCGTGAATACTTTGAGCCACCATACTGGACCTCTTCATTTGGATGATACAAATTATATGTCATGATCGACACTTGAGGACCATTGCTATAGTCTGACTCTCGAATTTGCAACATGGGTCTGTGTCTGTACAAAGATTTGACCTCGACACATTCATCTGGTGAGAAATTATCATGACTGCGTTTGGATCTCCATACTTCTTTGGACATCGCCTGCGACAAGCCTTATAAGAAGTAAACGTTTGGGTAGGAAAATAAGAATTTGCATGGGAATCGCTAATAGAAAGAGGCCCGTTCAAAATTTAATTTGCGAGTTCTTTTCCAAAAGCTCAACCCCGATTGGGAAACAATGAGGCTGAAAAGATAAGTGTCTTGCCAATTAGGCGATCACGCCTGGCTAATTTCGAATTGTTAGCTGCTTGTGCAGACAATAGGAATTGACACAGCCGGCAAAAGATGTGAGTTCTTAGGTCTGGCTCTGAATCACGCCAGCGATCAAAATATCTCTGTTTTCAACTAGAATGTTGACTGTGCGTCGATTATGACCAGCAGTAAATCGATACACTCTAAAAACATTCCACTACAACGTGGGGGATCACTGGATCAGCATAAGAGGATCTTATCTTTGAGCACGTGACCAGCAATGATGCGCGGAGTTCAAAGAAGAATGTCTAATTTGATTGAGATCGTAGTCAAAAAAAGTGATGTAAAATACAAACCATTTGTTACACTTCTGAAGATATAACATTCAAGGCAAAATGAGGCAAAATTCCGCTGAATTTATTCCTGGAAGCCCATCGTCTTTTAGTCTTGAACTGCACACATGATGAAAAATCCGGCTGTGTATGATTCGGAGGGCGCTTTTCCTGGGTCGCTTGTAAAAAACGACATGGTGTATACAGGCCATTGTCATTCATAAAAGTCACGTTTGTTTCCAAAAGTTCCCAGAATGATCCTGGTTAAACTGTGAGCAGGTAAAGAGTCTTTGTAATGTTCAAAGATTAACTTGCCAAATTATGAAAAGTAAACAAAACTTTGTAGATAGTATCTCTTTTTTATAGCACAAACAGATGTTCCCTAATCTTCTCTAAGGACGACCAACAAAAATCTTGTTTGTGACCGTAAAATATATAAAAAAAACTGGCAATTTCGTGTAACTACAATATTATCTTTCATTCCAATAAAATTCAGCGTTAATTTATAAGATTGTTTTTCATGTTTCCCGGGTTGCCTGCGTATGGTTAAAGTGTTAGATCTTAGCAGAAATTGGATTTCGCAACCAGGAACGCGAGCTTGAAAGCACATCAAGGTTATGAATCTCTTTAATAACGATACATTGCCTCTTCACTTAATTTTGCGGTGTTTATTTCCAGAATTTTCAAGAGAAAGATGAAACTATATGTCGACCACTTCGGGAGAGAATTTGATGTATATTCTCGAATGGTTTGGCAATTGCAACCTTCACCTTAAGCTTTCTAGTAATTTAAAAGAAAGAAAAAATCAAACATATTGAACCTATAGAAAATCTTTAAGATTCCTAAATTTTCTTTATTTGAGGCCAACTAATCTCACTAAGAATGGAAACCACAATACACTGGGCCGGAGAATTCTTGAATTGTATTTAGCATACCAAGTTCGTCATCGTGTTATTTTTCCTTTCCTGAGAGAAGTATCAAAGCATAATTAAATCCACACAAAATCTAACCAATTTCTTTTCTGAAACTCCTAAAGGACCTATAGCTCTATAAGAAGAAGTAATCAGTGAGAATGATTCTGGTAAACGCCCTTTTGAACACAAGTGGACTCAAATTCCATTAAATCATTAGAATTTTCATGTATTCAAGGACATACTTATGATTTAATTTCAGCAGAATTACCTTGGAAAATCACGAATCATAGAGATTGTGAGACTTTGGATGTTCTTGCAGAGTCCCCATCTGCGACTGGTTCCCTCCCGTGTGTATTTTCATATGCCCAGTCAAACTTTGTTTAGAGCACAATCTTTTCTCACATATTCTGCACTGAAACATCTTCTCACCTGTGTGAGTCTTAGAATGCCTAAACAAACTTTGTTTTGATGCCAAATTCATTTGACAAACCGTGCACTGAAACATTTTCTTACCTGTGTTTCTCATGTTACTCTTTTCCAAACCTTCCTTGGAAGTAGACTCGGCTTCACGCAACTCGTTTGGAATTTGCTCCTCAACTTTGTTGACATTTGTTTCTCCACCCATCTCTGAGTTTGACACCGCCCGCATTTTGTTCATCGGACATGAGTGAGAATTGTATCTGAGTTGTTGGCCTGGTTGACCGGAAAACTCTGTTGTGGAGTTTCTCGTTTCTTGACAAATCAAGCATGACTTTCCCAGTTCCCCTTTATTCTCTTTCATATGTATCGGAGAATTAAGTGCCGAAATTTCATTTTGATTAGATACGGGAAGAAACGAACTTGCGCCCCCAATACTTTTTTTCTTATTTCCAACCTCACTTAATATTGTAGGTGTTTTCTGGCACATTGAACATTGACACGAGTTTCTTCTTAAAGGAGTTTGAAGCTTGTGAGCCAAATTTTGTTTCTGGCATAATTCACACTGACATGAGTTGATAGGTTGAATTTTGGGGTTGGATTTTGAAGATGACGGGGCTTTTAAGTTGCCGGAAAGTATGTTTTTACGATTGAAAGATCGCGGCAGAACTTTAAGATGAGGAAATGAACTTGTTCCGGTTTCATCATTCTTGAAAACATCAATAGAGGTCCCATTAGAGATCTCCCTAGAACTATTTTTCGAATTCTCGCTTTCTGCTACCGAGTAAGTTTTTGGAACTTCCGTGTTGGGTTCGGTTTTCGGTGACAGTTCTGGGATCTTGAGAGTCTGCGGTTCTAGGGTAGAGATATTCTCCTTGTGCACATGTCCTTCACTCGAAGTGTCATGGTTGGTTTGTAATGTTGGTAGTTGGGTATTTCGAATTATTTCGGAAATCTCTTGACTAACCGAAAATTCGATATGTCTTTGAGGTTTCGCTCCTGGGCCTGTGTTGACTTGATTAAATCCAAAAGTATTTTCTTGGATTGGGTACCCTTGAAGAAGGTTTGGTAGACTCTTATTCCTTGTCAGCCCCATCCCAGAGCCAGTACTTTTGTTCTGCATCAAATATAGCATGTACTTGTTGGTGGACCGGATTATATTTTTGAGAAGTTCCGTTTCTTCATAAGGGTTTGGCTCTTGAACGGTCTCATTTGCTAAAGGTTTCTCACTAAACGCCTCCGACCCGAGAATTTCCGATTCTCTAATATGATCGAATGATACCGCCCCCTCATTAAGTACCAGGTGGGTCTTTGAATTGCCTTTCTCAAAAAGCTTGGTTTCCCTGTTTGTATCCAAATTTCGGAGTCCTTCTTCAGTAGTGTATTTCCCTATACCGTTTTCAACGGTAATATTCATAACAGGATCACTTCTTACCATGGGCACACCGGTCAGGGTCTTATTAACAATTGACTTTGAGTGTTTTTTTGGCGGACAAATTTCATCATAAAGTTGCGCACTTGCCGATAGGCGTTTAACTGAAGTTGGTTTTGTTACAAAAACAGATCTTCCTGGTGATTGATTAATAACATCAAAGCTAGTGCCCCTATCGCTACCTGTGGGGTTATTGTTTTGCATATCGTGGTACTTAAGAAATTTGAATGAAAAAATCGAAAGTAAAAGCAGTTTATTAGAATAACTGTGCTAAAGAAAACGGGATATTAGGGGGAAATGAGATCTTTAGATTTACAGCACCATAATAAGGCCGGTACATAAACAAAACACAATTAGTAACGAGCGTAATTCAGGTTTTGCATGATCTGATACAGCATCTTCTATAACTAATGCATGTCTCACTGCTCACAGTGCAGGTACGCGTCCGGCAAGGCACCCGGTAAACTACAAATGTCGTGGCCCATGTTTAACATTCAACATTATCGAGGTCACAAACGAGAAAGGCAGGAGTCATCAATTGTTGGTAATCCAAATTCTCCTTCTTTTGACTTGATGTTCAACTAATGAACTCTTGGTAAAATATATGAAATTTAGGCATAACTGTATATTAAGACAAGGGAGGAAACGTGTAGAATGTTCCTTTACCTGATGGTGTGGGAAAATTATTGATATCTAATTGCGTACGACACGTACTTGAAGCAGTGGACAATATGAGTTCTACCACATTAAACTGAGTCATACTTTAACAAAAAAATTATGTCGTGGTCATTCGATAAAAGACTAACTATTTCAGGACTTTTCAGGACTTTTCAGGACCTTAAAGGACTTTTCAGGATTTGTGGACAATGGTCTTTTTCCTACTAGCTTGAAATAATCTCACTTCGGCAAACAAATTGTACGAAGAATAATAGGCACCACCTGACATTCTTACATTCACACTCAAAATTTATGGAACACGATGATCTTACAACCTCCTTCTCAGGGTGTAATAGATCCCGAAATTGTTGTGCATCAAATATTACATTTAGAGTAGTTTTGCATCCATAAACCCTCACAAATAACTGAAGAAACTTGCTTGAAAGTTCTGGTTCAGATTATTACGTGAAAATTCGTTCGGGTCATGGGACTAATATTTGGTTCAATGAATCATTTCAGATACCATAGTTTTATGTTTATTACTGAATCTTATCACGGTGATGTTGAAGACACAATGCAACTTTTCAGGAGAATAAAAGTTCACCTTTAAAAGTACATCTTTTTGAAAACTCAAATATTTTGGCTACATCAGAGAATTCTACACTAATAAAGCCCTGCGAGACTGCACTGGGAGGTCCAACCGATGTCATTGTTGCACCTTTTCCTGGCTATTCAAACCCACGTTCATCTTTCTTTATAAAGGATAAAACCTAATTTTGAAAATCTTAATCAATTAATGAAGCAAAAAAAAGAATAGATATTTCCCAAATTCGTGATGAATCCATAAATCTCAACATGAAGAAGACTTTGGTAAACTGGTGCTTCTGGGACTACAGCAGAGCCTCGTCTCTGAGAATCTGACCGACCTCCAAAGATGAGCATTGTGTGGCCCCAAAAGGAAACATGAGAGCCCTCCAAAGATACCTTTCCAAAAAATCTGAACCAAAGTCAATATGAGAAATAAAAAAAATCAAATATCTGTGGAATATATTTTAGAAATGTCCATAGTGGTGTTCCGACCTCCGTACACCTGCCAATCTAGTGAACCTCGCTCGCGTCCTGCTCGCTATG